>BHFT01024148.1:0-22931 GCA_004320025.1 Laticauda laticaudata | reverse complement strand
ACACAACGGATGCATAGCGTTTTCCAATGGATGGCAAGCTCTTTTTAACGTTTTACATCCTCTTTGCATCCGTAAGTACAGTGGGACCAGGGTTAAGATGCTGAGCTTGTCAATTAGAAAGGTCAGCAGTTCAGCGGTTTGAATCCCTAGTGCCGCATAATGGGGTGAATTCCCATTACTTGTCTCAGCTTCTGCCAACTTAGCAGTTCAAAAGCATGTAAAAATAGAAAAATAAGGACCACTTTGGTGGGAAGGGAACAGCGTTCCGTGCACTTTCGGTGGTTTAGTCATGCCGACCACATGACCACGGAGATGTCTTTGGACAGTGCTGGCTCTTTGGCTTTGTAATGGAGATGACCACCACCCCCTAGAGCCGGAAACAACTAACACATATGTGTGAAGGGAGCTTTTACGTTTACTTAAGACTATGAATCTCTCTCCAGTTCTAAGTGTACCATTAGACATTCCCTGGAAAAAAGATTGTACAATGACAAACAAGATACTCATATACCTTTCAGCCACCTCAACATCAGTGGAAGATGGTGTACCTTACCCAGTAGAAGTTCACCCAAACATACTCCTTTAAGCAAACATAGAATATGGAAAACATGGAAAAGTAGTTCTTTTTTTTTCTTCATAAAATTGGAAGAGATTCTTGAAAAAACCACCAGAGATATTTTCAGTGCAGCAGTATATAACTAATTCAGGAAGTAACTTTGATGAAGCAAACCAACTGAATCAAGCCAACTCTATGCTTCCTCTTTGGGACCATTGTTTTGAAGAGTATCAGAATCTGGCTAAGAGGAAGTGGGAAACCAAACAGAAGCTGCACTGTCTATTTACTTTTCCTCAGAAAATTTTTTCCCCTTAACCCTAGGCTAACACTTCAAAGTAATTAATAGTAATTTCAATTCCCATAAAAATGTGTTCTCCTTTTCTAACTGACGAAATTACAGTAAGATCTTTTCTTAAGTTAAAAGAAGAAAAGGACATAACACTTCTGTTCTGGATCAGAGATTTATATCCAGGCATGCCAAAATATCATGCAGAACATGCTTGGCTATTGTCAAAAGACAAAAATGTCAAATAATAATCATGATTAAGGTTAAGAATTGTAACTATTGGGATTGTTCAGATGGAAATCAGACAGAGAGCCACTTTTTAACTCATCCATCCAACTGCCAAAATATTTCAGGTGAATTCTGTTAATGTAACCCTGCATGCAGAGATGGTGTTCAGCTGGTTTGAACTGGTTCTACTGAACTGGTTGTAATGATTCTGCGGAGTTCAGAGAACCAGCAATTCACACCACCGGCTAGCCTTGTCCACCTCACTCTGTTCTGCCCAACCCCACCCTATATATCTTGCCTTTGCCATGTGGCCCAGCTACTCTCCATGCCTCGCACTCACATTTTTGGCAAACTGGTGGTGAAATTATTTGAAACCCACCACTGCCTGCATGGCTAATCCATTCTGGTTAGGAGGTGGTCTGCTTAAAGATTACTGAACAATTTCTACCTTCCACTCCAACACTTTGGATGGACAGCTGCAATTTCTGTGACAGTTGCAAACATTTTTTTTGTTTTGCTTTTTGTAAGCACACCAGTTCACACTGCTTCTCTTCCTACTACAGAGCTCATCCTTCCAAATAAATATCAAGATAAAACAAGATGCCAGAAAATGACAGCACTTGTTGGATAAGGCTTCTTCCTTGTAAGAAAAAGAAACTGTTTCTTTCCTTGGTAGCAATCTTGGCCATTCTCTGCAAAGGTAGGTGCAATGTAGTAAAATAAGAAAAAATGTGGAATTTACTATCATTGTCCAGTTGACATTGGGAGTGACAGTATTCAGCATATCTGCTATACTTTGATTTCAGTTTCCTTTGGAGCAGTGGTCTCCACTCTTTTCTCATACTGGAGACTTGTGATATTTCTATGAAATTTGGTTTCTTTACAAATGCCTAAGTTGATCAGGAGCTTACTATGAGAAGCTAAGAAAGATCGGCTATGGATAGGACTTGGGTGAGAGACCTCCAGAGAATACAAGGGCTATAAGGTAGAATGAGAAACTAGCAATATTGCAGACAGAACCTCAACTGTAACCAACGCATAGATATGGAACATTGTATTGGTTATTCCCAGACAGGGAGATCAGAAGATGGTTTATAAATAAAGGTAGTGAGAGATCCAGAAAATTCTTAGATAAATTTCCAATAACAGGACATTGGTTGCATTTTGGCTGGTCTATACACATCTCTTGATTCAGTCTGTCCTTTCCAACTGAGATGGTTTAACCATTTGGCAAAATTTACTTTTTATGAGTGAATTATAAATTTTGACTTATAAGTGTCCAATTATTATTTTTTCCTTGCATTTTCTTAAACCACAGGGAATCATTTCATTGTGGAGTTTATTTATACTATTATTTATACTGCATGGTGGCACAGTGGTTAGAATGCAATGTTGCAGACTGACTCTGTCCACAGTCAGGAGTTTGATTCTGACCGGCTGAAGATTAACTCAGCCTTCCATCCTTCCGAGGTCGGTAAAATAAGGACCCAGATTGTTGTGGGCAATATGCTGACTATTCTGCCTGTCCTGTAAACTGCTTAGAGAGGGCTGTAAAGCATTGTGAAACGATGCAGAAGAATAAGAGCTATTGCTATTATTGTCTTGGATATGTGGGCTGTATCAGACATAACATGGCAAAACCTAAACCTGGATTAATAATAGACAATTGCTGCGTTTTTGTTACCTACAATTCCCAAACACCAAAACTACACAATGGCTTAGCACAGTGTTGTTGTTCACCAACATAGCCAGGTAATGCCACAACATAGAGAACCCTAAATTGCTGAATGACACCTTCTCTTTCAATCTTTTGAGCCTCCCATTATGGTGGAGAAGGTGCACAGTGGATACATCCAGAGGTGGTAATCAGCAGGTTCTGACCAGTTCTGGAGAACCAGTAATGGAAGTTTTGAATAGTTTGGAGACTTGGCAAATCCCACGTCTGACTGCCTCTGCCCCCATCTATTCTCTGCTTTCCAAGTCTCAGCTGATCAGCTGGGTCTTCTTTGGTTGCCCTGCATAGGAGAACGGAGCTGGAAAGCAGGTTAGTGGGGTGGGGAGGGAATGGGATTTTGTAGTAACCTTGCCTTAGGAGTGGGGAGGGAATGAAGATTTTACAGTATCCTTCCCCTGCCATGCCTAGCAAGCCACACCATGCCCACCATGCCACGCCCACAGAACTGGTAGTAAATTTTTTTGAATCCCACCACTGGATACATGGCCTCATCTTTTAGGTGGTTTGACAACTTTTGATGTTCTTCATTTATGAGCTGGTCCTGCAAGAAACTGCAAGTCTCCTTCCCCCAGTGTTTTCATTTAGGTTTTGTCTGTATCCAAACTAATTTTGTTTTGTTTTTCTTGGATCAGGAATCAGAAGCCAAGCAGGGCTGGAGTATACTATTACCACATCCCCTTCTGTCTCTGTGCAGCGTGGTTTCGCTGTTTATATTCCATGCCAGTTCACTTATAACCAGAGACACCTGACATATAATGACAGAGTATTGATTTATTGGATTAAGCATCGGCCACAAAGTTCTTCCTGTTCTCCATCATCTCATGAAAACTGCTTGCCTGTAGCTACCAACAGCCAAAAACAGAGAGTCGAACATTCAGCCAAGGATCGCTTCTATTTATTGGGAGATCCATGGAAAGGAAATTGCTCACTGGTCATCAGGGATGCTCGCATAGAAGATGAAGGGCAATACTACTTGAGAATTGAGGGGAAATCGCAATTAAAATTTTCTTTTTACCCACTAAATGGGTATATTTCACCTAAAGTTTATGTGATAGGTAAGTAGTTTTCTGTTGTTGGATGAGTTATTCATTTTGCTGTTTTGGTCTTTTTTATACAGTGAAGAGATCAGAAAAGATCGAGGAAAATAGCTATTTGGAGGTATGGGTGAAAAAACCCAAGATAGCCACTGTGACTGCATAACTGAAGCCTCATTTTCAAGTGCATTGCATGTTATAAAAAGCTGAGCCATCAGTCACCTCCAGTACCTGCCATTTTGCCTTTTTTTGACTTCCTTCTTCCACTCCTCCACTCCTTTGAGGCCTGCAACCACATTGATGATCAAAGAATGGCTTCCTCTCATTTCATCTTCCAATGTTGACTCAGCAGAGGAAATACATTAGATTATATTCCTGCCAACATTAAGAACCAAAGACTAACCTGTTGTTGAGGCCTTTTCTAGTGCTTTTAAAGAAGGAGTCTCCAACCCTCGTAACTTTAAGACCTGTGGACTTCAACTCCCAGAAGTCCCCATATCTTAAAGTTGCCAGGGTTGGAGACTCCTTCTTTAAAGGAGGGATGCGTTATCTGGTGCCTTCCAGGTATTTTAGATTACAGCCCCCATCCCATGTCTCCTCTAGCTGAACCTTAACTGATTTCAGACAGCGAAGGGTTGAATGTGTTTGGCACTGGGCTGGGAGACCAGTAAAAAAAATAATCCCAAGGTTTAGATTAGCAAATTGACAAAACATTATGATGGTAGAAATGGCAAAACCTCTCCCAAAGCATTGCCTAGAGAAGCAAATGCATATTTCTGGCGACTCTTTCTTTTCTAGCTGACCAAGTTGGAACAACCAACTCTGTCTTCCTTGAGCTTGATGACCCTATGTACCTTCTTGGAACTTTCACTTTTCCTCTTCCTGTGTTTCAGAACCACCCCAGAAAGTCAGTATCACAGTGGACATCGGAGACTTGAGACAACTCGGTGAGATTTCAAATCATGGAGCCTTTCAAGCACCGTACAGGGAGTTGATTCTCTGCTCTGTTCCCAAATGTTTTTGCAAGCTTGAAATGTTCTCCCCTTTTATCTGATTGTTCCATAAGCAGCAGCTCTTCTCCCCATTTTACAAGGTCATTGCATTATATATTTCATGAGTGAAACCAAACAACCAAATATTAATCTGTCTTGGTTTTTTGAAATTTGGCTAAATCTGGGGAGGTGGCTTCCAATTTTCAGTTTTGGGTAGTTCCCTGACCAGTGCTCCTAAATGCTTGCAGGCTTATCAGAAAGGAAAGAGGGAGTCAACCATGTAACAGTCAAGGAAGGAAACATTGTCACCCTGAACTGCACTGCTGATGGCAGACCATCTCCCAATCTATCCTGGATGAAGGAGAACCAGAAAATTGGTGAACCCACAGGTTACCTTCAGCTGCATAAAATTGGACCAGAGGATGCTGGAAAATATCAATGCCTGGCAAATAATCAGCATGGATCCCTCAAGACGATGATTGAAGTGATTGTCCAGTGTAAGATTTACTTGTTGTTGGGTTTTGTAGCTGAAAATACTCATCCACTATAGTTTGATTTACAGTGATCCAGCAAACATTCCAGTGGTGGGATTCAAGTTTTTTTTCCTACTGGTTCTGTGGGTGTGGCTTGGTGGGCATGTCAGGGGAAGGATACTGCAAAATCTCCATTCCTTCCCCACCCCACTGACCTGCTTTCCAGCTCTATTCTCCTATGCAGGGCAACTAAAGAAGACCCAGCCGATAAGCTGGGACTCAATGGGAGGCAGAGAAGAGATGGGAGCGGGGCCATTCAGAGGCAGTATTTGCCGGTTCTCCGAACTACTCAGAATTTCTGCTACCGGTTCTCCAGAACTGGTCAGAACCTGCTGAATACCACCTCTGAAACATTCCCATTTTATACATCCTTCGCCAGGTGAATCTTCCGTTAATGGAGTTCTCCACAAATGTGTATGGATATGAGTACCTATTGTTCATCTAGGTCAGGCTGTCAAACTCGATTTCATTGAGGGCCAGGCTGGGCATGGCCATCTCAACATCACTCAGGTCGGGAGCACCTGTGACGGCCTGTGTGGTTGCCAGAGAAAGCGGGGTCCCGAGCTCGGTGCTAAAACTCCACTTTTCCTTTCTTAAAAACATTTCAGTTGCATCTCCCTTTTACCACAAAAGAACAGGCTGCACACTTTTGAGAGGAAGTTACGACTGTCTAAAATGACAAAAGGAAGATGGGTGTGGTGTCTTATTTCCTAAAATAAAAGTTGAGCAAGGAAAGCTGGACCTATTCAAGCAATACTTTTCTCTGATCTGCTGCTTCAAACCCTTTTCTTTCAGTTTTGCTTTGGAAAGATGTCCATACCGATCTATTCTATCTTGAAGGCTAGGGACAATGGAAATTATAACCCAAAGTATTGGGGCGGGGGGAGAGATAAAAGATTAGAAAAGGCTGCCTCAAGGGAAAAATGAAGATTATTCCCCCACAAAAAACAGATAAGAATTTCTTCCTCAATATAATTTGTATTGAAATGCTATGGGTTGTGCAGCTGCATCTCTAGAATTGCTGTTAGAATACAAAATTTGATACTGGCTTGTTTCCCCTATGAGTTTCCCCTTTTTTACTCCTAAAAAAAGAGGAAAAAAAAAAGAAATCTAGATTCTCAGAATGCCAAAAAGAACTTTAAATTAGAAATTATTCTATTTCATTCTCTTTCCTCACTTCCCTCCTGCAAACAATGATGCAAATAACAATATGAAAGGAATACATGGTATCCCATTCAGGAAATGTGTACAATGAAGGATGCAGGAAATATAGTCAGTAACCCAGAAATGGCTATTTTATTGTCAGGGTGCTGGGCTGATGGAATGGGACAATTGTCCACGGCCACATTGTTATGGCCACTTCATTGCCCCCACCCCAATCCCTGCTGACCCACCGTGGTCCTGCCATCCTGGTGAAGTGTCTGCAACAAAGTGGCCATGGCCAATTGTTCTAGACTCCTGTGAAGAAGAGTACAGAATTCACACAGTTTGGATCCTGTATTTTGAAACTTCCGACTCCTCATTCTGGAGTTCTTCAGAAAAGCCATGAAAATTTGGCTCTTCACTCTTTGGTGAGAGAAAGTGAGATCCTTTGTTCATCACACTTGTCATTTACTGACTATAAGCTCTGAAGCAGAAGTGGTATTCAGCAGGTTCTGACCAGTTCTGGAGAACCGGTAGCAGAAATTTTGAGTACTTCGGAGAATTGGCCAATCCCACCTCTGACTGGCCCCGCCAACCCCATCTATTCTCTGCCTCCCGAGTCCCAGCTGATCGGCTGGCTCTTCTTTGGTTGCCCTGCACAGCAGAGCTGGAAAGCAGGTCAGTGGGGTGGGGAGGGAATGGGAATTTTGCAGTATCCTTCCCCTACCACGCCCACCATGCCACGGCCACATAATTGGTAATAAAAAATGTTGAAACCCACCACTGCTCTGAAGCAATTTTTAAGATGCTCTGTCTTACAGCCCGGAGACATTGCCCTTCTTCTCCACAAAAGGTTTTCTCTTATGAAGTTTGATTTTTTTTTCCCCCCCAGATCATCCAAAGATGCTGGTTTTCAACATCTCCCTAACTCACAGGAGAGGCTCCATACTCACTCAAGGTACTTAAGGATGCAACTATGAGCAGGATTTCTCTCTTTTCTGAAGGATGCCACTGGCTGGCTTGACAAAGGCTCTTTCATGGGAATGATGGATGCTTTACTCTGGTTTCAGGTTGCTCCAAGGAGCTCGCCAGTGACTCTGAGTTGACAGCCCAAGAAGGTGACTCATTGGAGGTGTTCTGCAAAGCAGATAGCAATCCTCCAGCTGCAACTAGTTGGGTGAAAGGGGACAGCCCCTTGCAGAAGCCTCTAGATAACCAATTGAGACTGACCAATCTGACAGTTGCAGATGAGGGTGTCTATGTGTGCAAAGCTACAAACATGTTTGGTGATACTCAGAGGACCTTCCAGCTATCTGTAACATGTGAGTGAACCATAATCCTCTAGAAGACACTTCCTTCTAATCTAGAGGGAAGCTATTAATGCTGCTGAGTGCTTGAGCTAGAGAACATCCCTCATCCTTGGTAGAAAACAAGCCAAGGTTCAGTTGGGCTGAAGAGAGAGAGAGAATTGAAGAGAGATTCCTTGCTACAACAAGCCAAGTAGGATGTTCATAATGAGGGAGGTCAAATGAGGGTTGAAGGCCTATTATAGGACAGTGAGACTTATTATCTCATTGTTACTTTTGTCACTATGACAGTCCTACGTTTGGAAAAAACATGTCACCGTTTTCCTTTTCATGCAAAGATGCTAAAGTCTTGCACATCTGCCACAAAGTCCTAATGTTGGAACTACATGCAGGGGTGGGATTCTGTCGGTTTGGACCAGTTTGGGTGAACTAACACTGACGATTGGCTGGCTCCAAATCGGTTTGCTCCAGCGATCGTGTGGGCTCGCCTGCTCACCCCTGTGCTGTACTCACCTATATCTGCTCAGCTGATTTGCATGGCAGAAGGGATTACCACACTTCAGCTGTGTTACTTCCTCAAAGTAACATTGAAGAGAAATAGTTTTGTATGCTGTCCATGTGCACGCACACGCGTGAAGTGTACAATTAGTGAAGTGGTTGTTACACCACCAGCATCCCACCATTGACTCCATGGCTCTTTTGCTCTTTTCCAGATGCCCCAAAGCTCAGCAGAAGCCCCCAGAAAAATACAACCTGTTCTTATCATGATAATGGTTTCCTGTGTGTTTGTACCTTGCATGCTAAACCCCCTCCCCAGATCGAGTGGGAGGTGGATGGGGACAGGATAACAGAGGAGAGAACGAGGAGAGGAAACCTGACAGTCCAAGCACGAGTCCAGAAGAATGAGGTCATCAGTACCTTAAAGTGGACAGGCAGCCTGGATAGAGCCCATAATATTATCTGCACAGGGAACAATTCTTATGGAATCCAAAGCATACAATTCCTTTTGGATGCCAAGCAACGCCCAACTTCAGAGTCTTCCATAGGTAAGGAACTCTACTAGGTACGTGTAAGGCAGTGGTGTGTTTCAAATATTTTTACCACTGGTTCAGTAGGCGTGGCTTGGTGAGCACACACTTTGCGCAGGCGTAGAGGCATTTTGAGTCACTCTCCCTGACGCTTCAGCAGCTCCCACGTGGCAATTACTGTGCCATGCAAAGCAGCTGTGCTTCAAAAGCAGGACATAAAAGGTGAGTATTGGAGCCCGGGTGGGCGGGTGGTCCCAACAGCAGAGTGTTGGAGAGAACTAGCATGGTCTCTGCTGCTCATTGCTGCTACTGGCTCGGCAGAACCGAGCCGAACCAGGAGAATACCACCACTGGTATAAGGATATGTGGGAATTATCTTGAAAAGTAGAAGGAAAAACCCATAGCCTAGACAATAAGAACCCTGGTGGTACAGTGGTGAAAGTGCAGTATTGTAGGCTAACTCTGCCCATAGCCCGCAGTTCGATCCTGATGGGCTCGAGGCTGACTCAGCCTTCCATCCTTCTGAGGTCAGTAAAATGAGGAGCTAGATTGTTGGAGGCCATAGGCTGACATTGTAAATTGCTCAGAGAGTGCTATAAAACACGATAGAGCAATATTCGAATCTAATTGCTATTGCTTCTGCTAATGGTCTGATAAATGAATTATGACTCCTGAGGAAGGGTGAAGAAGAGGAGAAAACATCTCAGAAAAGACTCTGGTTTTTAGGAAAGTAAATGTAAGGAGGGGAGAGGAAACTTGCAGGCTTGCAAGTTTCAGTTACAGATAACCCTTGACTTACAATTAACAGTTGGGACCACAATTTTCATTGCTATGCATAAATGAGTCAAGGCCAATTTCATGAGCTTTTTTGGGGAGGCAACGGTTGTTAAGCAAATCACTGTGGTCATTAAGTGAATCACATAGCCATTAAGCCAAACTGGCTCCCTCCTCCCATTGATTTTGCTTATCAGAAGCCAGCTGGGAAGATCAAATATGGTGAACACGTGACATTGATATGTTGCAGTTGTCCTAAACACATGCCGGTTGCCAAGTGCCCCAATTTTGATTATGTGATTGTAGGGGAAGGCATAGTGGTTGTAAGGATCACTTGTAAGTCACCTTTTTTTCAGTGCCAGTGTCACTTGGAAAGGTCCCTGAATGAATGGTTCTAAAACAAGGACTACCTATTGGTATAATGATTCTTATCCGTTTACTTCAAGGTAGTGGTGGGATTCACAAATTTTTACAACCATTTATGTGGGCATAGCTCGGTGGGTGTGGTGTGGCTTGGTGGGCATGGCAGGGGAAGGATACTGCAAAATCCTCATTCCCTCCCCACCCCACTAACCTGCTTTCCAGCTCCGTTCTCTTGTGCAGGGCAAGCAAAGAAAACCCAGCCAATCAGCTGGGACTCGGGAGGAAGAGAAGNCTGGTTCTCCGAACTACTCAAAATTTCTGCTACTGGTTCTCCAGAACTGGTCAGAACCTGCTGAATACCACCTCTGGAACTGGACTTCCTAACATCCTAAAATCTCTTACCAACTTGTTTCTAGAAGAATCAGGCTTCCTAATTCCCCAGAATTGATTTTCTTCAACAGTCTTGGTTTATTGTTACAGGAAGATCTTTGTTCATTGCTGGGATATGTGGAATTTTTCTGGGAGCTGGAATCCTCATGTTGTGTTTGTTCCTGATCAGGTGAGTTTCTGTCCAAGACTTTATGTTTTGGCAGGATTGATAAGATCACGCTCTGAACAATAACTAGTATCAATCTATCAATCTCACTATACGTGGATCACAGCCAGCCGATTGCAGATTTTGCAGATCCTGTCCAGGCCCTACCTTCCACGTTCTAAGTTTTCAACACGTAGATGGTGAAATTCAGAAGCTTCATTAAATGTTGACAATTGTAATGTTCCAGATCTGATAGATTTCAGTAGAGTTGCAATGCTGAACAATTTGTTAACTGTTCTGTCTTCAACACCAATGAAGAAGTGGGCCAACATGCTAATTATAATTATCATTCTTTATGGGATATATGACGGCAAAAGATGACAGGGAAATGGAAGTAGGGAAGATAGAGAATGTGTGGCAATATATGTGTATTTATTGTTTGCTTGAAAATGAACAGTGTGGTAGCCTAGAGGTGAACCTCTCACATCACAATCAGGAGGCTGTGAGTTCGATCCTCGGTAGGGTCAGATATTTCTCTCTCTGGACAGAATGAGAATATATCTGCTGAACAAAACTCCTCATTGGTGACAGGAAGGGCATCTGGCCAGTAAACACTCAGCTCCATTCAGTTGCCCAGACTCCACCCCACAAGGGATTATGGGGTCATTAAAAGGATATGATGATTGTATGCTTAACAATGTTTCAAATGAGATGCTTCAGCACATGCAGCAGAATTGGTACAGCATCTCTTTAAAGCAGCCACTTTTTCAGGCTTTGTCACACAGTTGCTTTAATAAACCACATGAAATTTTCCACAATTTTTCAAGCATGAAATAGCATAGATCCAGTAAAATAACTGACATCTGACACTAATTTTAATAGGTCTATTTTACACAGGACTACAATTTGGATCCATTTCAAAGTAGATGGCAGCTTCTCTAGTGTTAGAGGAATACAGGATAAAGGTGCAGCAATTTGTTTGAACACAGTTTCTCTTTTGTTACTATCACTATGTTACTCCCAAGTAGAATATCTATAATAGTGCAGAAAACATTCTGCTTGACTCCAGAAGTTCAACCTAAACTACCCACCTGTCACTGTTATATTTGGGAAGAGCCAAAGTATGATCCACCCAGTGGTGGGATTCAAATTTTTTTACTACCGGTTCTGTGGGTGTGGTTGGGTGGGCATGGCTTGGTGGGCCTGGCTGCAGAATCCCTATTCCCTCCACCCACCCCACCCCGACTAACCTGCTTTTCAGCTCCGATCTCCTGTGCAGGGCAACAAAAGAAGACTCAGCTGATTAGCTGAGTCTAAATGGGAGGCAGAGAATAGATGGGGGTGGGGCCAGTCAGAGGCACTTTTTACTGGTTCTCCGAACTACTAAAATTTCCATTACCAGTTCAGCAAAACTGGTCAGAACCTGCTGAATACCACCTCTGGATCCATCCCACTATGGTGACACTGTCTGAATCTTTAGTGTTTATATAGTGTGTGCAAAGACACAAGCCCATAGCCCAATACAATTGTGATTTCAAATAAATGGAGTGTTGCATTGTTATGGGAGGGAAATGCATCATTAATAAGAGACAAAGACAGAAAAATGATGGATGTAAACTGATTTACACAAGCAAAAAGTTAAGGATTAAGAAATCAGCTTTAGGATGAAAAATGGAGAAGCTGGTGGTTTCTTACTCTGGAATAAATATTGCTGTAGCAGTGGATTACTTACTCTATTAATAGAGGTTGGGCTAGATAGGGGTCCTTAAACTCTTTAGTTCATTAACCCCTTGATGAAATTTCTAACTGCGCATTAGCCCCCAAACATCCTCTTCCTCCTCCTCCTCCTCATCATCATGTAATAAATATACAAAAATATAGCAATAACTTCTTGGATAGTCCTATAGAACCATTAGTTAAAGTAGTGTTGATCACTTTGGAGAACCCTGAATTAAATTATTTCCTAGGTCCCATCCATTCTGTGACTCCATGGATGTATAATAACCTTATGTTGTCCTACTGAATTCCTGCCAGGGTTTTTAAGAAGAAAGCATTGCTTGAAGCTAGCCATGTCGAAGGAACCCCTTCTGGAAGAGAACCTCAGGAGGAATCCAAGTATTCCAGCCATATCTACAGCAATATTTTCCCGATGGTAAGAAACCCTTATTTCGGCAAAAACAATAACAACAACCACCTAGTGAAAAGATACATTAAAAAAGCCAATGTATTGAAAAGGGATGCCAAATAACTAAAAACAGAGATCAGCAAGCTTATGTCCATTAATCTTTTAGAAACCATCAAACTCTGTCAAGGATCTTGGAGTACTCAACTCTAATGATCTAAGTGCTAGAGCCCACTGTAACTACAGAGCCAAAAAGGAAAAGGCTTAAGAGTTGTTAACTTATCTTACGTAGCTTTTTCTCTGGTAATATTACACGACTAACTAGAGCATACAAAACATTTGCTAGACCAGTACTCGAATAGAGCTCACATTACGTATCTGATATTTAAAACAGTTGAGAAAATCCAGAAATATTTCACAAGAAGAGGTCTCCACTCTCTTACTTGTTGGCAGAATACCCTTATGCTACGAACTGAAATTCTAGACCTAGAAAACTTAGAACTACGCTGCATTCAGTCCGATTTGAGTATAGGACATAAAATTATATATTGCAATCTCCTACCTATCAATGAATACTTCAGCTTCAACCAAAAAATACAAGAGCCACAAAATAGATACAAACTAAATCACACATCTTTGATAAATCTTGATTAAATAATCAATCTTGATTATATCAAAACCAATAAAATCACCAATCTTGATTTAGGAAATACGATTTCAGCAACAGAGTAGTCAATGTCTGGAATACCCTACCTGATTCTGTGGTTTTCCCCCAAACCCAAAAAACTTTAACCTTAGACCAGGGGTAGTCAACCTTTTTATACCTACTGCCCAGTTTGGTATCTCTGTTAGTGGTAAATTTTTCTCTAACCGCCCCCGGTTCCACAGTAATGTGATTTATAAAGTCGGGGACAAAACCAGGGATGGGATTCAAATTTTTTAACAACTGGTTCTGTGGGCATGGCTTAGTTGGTGGGCAATAGCTTGCTGGTCATGTTATTGGCATGGCCAACTCAATATCACTCCAATCGAGCGAGCATCTCCTCACCTGGCATCGCATGACTGTGGGGATGCTGCAACAGTCGTAAATGTGAAAAATGGTCATAAGTCACTTTTTTCAGTGGCTACTGTAACTTTGAATGGTCCCTCCACACAAGCAAAGTATAGCAAAGAAGGAAAATAACTCCAGAGATGTTCCTGAGACAGGAAGTCTAGTCCTGCCAAGAATGTGATAAGGGTTAACAAGAGGCACTTTTGTAAACAATACGCAGCATATTTTCCTTCCTTCCTTACAGGATTAGGCCAGTAATTTCTTCTAACAACCGATTCTCTGAACTGCTTAGAATGTTAACAACCAGTTCTAGTGAATAAGTGCAAACTGGTAGAATCCCACCCCTGGATAAAACTCCTACCGCCTAACCATGAAAGCTGGCACGCCCACTAGTGGGCGGTAGGGACGAGGTTGACTACTACTGTCTTAGACTGTCCACTATTGACCTCACCCCTTTCCTAAGAGGTCTGTAGGGGGCGTACATAAGCGTACCAACGTGCCTACCGTCCCTGTCCTATTGTTTCTTTTATTTTTTTTTATTTTGTATTCATAACTGTGTTTTTACTTATACCTATTATCTTGTAAGCAATTGACAAACCAATTGCTTAAATAAAATAAATTAATAAAGCCTTTTCTGAAATCAGATAGATTCCTGGTATTTTTAAAAAATGTAAAATGTTTTGTGTAAATTCCTTTCGGTTTGGAATGAGCTAATTAAAAGAAAAAGACATCTATTTTTTTAAAAAAAAATCTACTTCTTTTCAGTTCCAACCTCTTTGGGGCATGATTCTTATGCCACTGAGATCCCAAACGTTGCCCAGGGCCTAAATTAGCCCAATCTTGAGGAAACTGAGGCACTGACACTTCTGTGTGCCATATGTCAGTTTGTCGAGTGCAGTTATTTTCCCCACTCCTATCTTAAATATGCTGCCATCAAGCCACTCTCAGGAAGGGAGAATAAAGAATACAGGTAATTCTTGGCTTACAGCTATTTGTTCAGTGACTGTCTGAAGTTACAGAATGGCTGAATGAATGATAGTTACAATTGAATTTATCTGAATTATGGCTTGTCCCAAAACCCCTGTGTTCATATGAACACAATCCTGGATCCTTGGCAACCTGTTTGCACTTATGACTGGTTGCCAAACACCCTGAGATCATGTGTTCATCATTTGCAACCTTCCCTGCTGGCTTCCCCAGAAAGTCAGTAGGGTAGAGAAGATCACGTATCACAGAGATTAGTGTTCCCCACATCCTTCCCGTCCCCTCTGAGCTTATGCTGCACCAGCCACTTGTGTACGCCCACACAATCTCCCCAACTGAAGGGGTTCCTCTCATGCTTGGCCACATCCTCCTCAATTGCATAGCACCTCTTGTGCACCCCTGCATCCCCGGGGACCTGTGTGACATTTCCATTCATTCCTGCATACCCCTGCACACCCCCTGGCATCCTTCTTGATCAGTGTGTGGCACTCTAGCATACCCTCCCTGATCCATTCAGCATCTCTCATGAACCACTGAGCATGGTTATGTATCCTTCCTGAGCTACCAAACACCCCTAAACATCCTTATCAGGCAGGGGTTAGTGGAAACTTTCTGTCCCTGTTCATCAAGGAGTTCATTAAGGCTGAACATTCTGAATCTCATTTTGCAGCCTGGACTGAGCTGTTGCTTATGAGATAAGGTGTCAGAGATGACTAGGCTACAACCTGAGGGAGGAGTCAAATGTGTCGTAAGTCACGAGTCCCTTCGTGCCCGCAAGAGATCTAAAGCCTAGCCCACCTTGAATGCCTTTCTATTCATAACTTCTGTGCATTTCTCTTAACGGTCCCTTAGCCAGATTCTTGCAGTAAACTTAAGCTTGCAAGAAATCTTTATACTCATCTGAACTGCCCGAATCTCCTGATTTCCTGGGAAAATTTATCTCCTATTTCTTTGTTGTTATGTCCAACAATCACTTAGAAAATAAGGTGAGAACAAGGAAAAAAATGAGTTTTTCCCTTCTTTTTCTCAAAACATTGTTCCTTTCTTTCAGGGTCCAAGATTATCCTCAGTCAATAAGTCAAAACCTGCTCAAGAAAGGAAGCCCAAAGTACGCCAGGGGTCCACTGTTCCAGCCCCAAGGAGATCAGAGCCACCTGAATTGCAATATGCTGCCATAGATTTCAAGCCGAAAAGTAAAGGTGTTCCAGCCTTAAGCAACGATGATGTGGAATATTCATCCATCCAAAGAAAATAAAGTCCTTGGGAAGAAACAGAAGAGAAAACGGATTGACGTTTTTCAAACTTCAGTGCTGACTCCTGAAGATAACCATGGATAGCTAAGAAATAAATCAGAAACGAATCAGCCTGTCATTCAAGCCACAAAGTAATCAATCTCAGATTATCTATTTCAGACCCATTATAAGAAGGCCCGGCTCTCTGTAGAAGGCTGTAATGCTGGGAAAGGAGGAAGGAAAGAGAAGAAGAGGATAACCAGCAGCAAGGGGGATGGATTCAGTCATAGTGGCAATGGGGCTACTTAAGGACCAAGTTAGGGACAGAAAGTTTATCTATGTGGTTGCTAAGAATTGACACTGACTTGATACGTAATTAATTGATCATTCCTAAGAAACACCACATATAACGAGGATAGGGCTACCAGATCAAAACTGAGATAATTGACATACACCTACATCCATACATAGTGTGCATATATACATACCACTAAAACATTTGTGTCTCTTTGTCTATATATTTCCATTGGGTGAAATGGTGCATCGCAGAGCAACAATTCTGGAACTAAGGTACCTCAAATGGCCAAACGTACAGAACAGGTCCAAAATCCAGGACCTAAGATTCCTGTAGGATTGAAATTTGACAAATTTGTGGCTGCTAACCAATGCTGTTAACCAAAGGTTCAGTAGACTGGCCTCTTCCGTTAGCTTTGGAATGGGTCTACTCCCCATGGCCAAGTCACTGTGACCAATTTCTCATGACCAACTCACCACAGAAAATGCCGTAGCCGTATCATTTCAGACCAATGATTGTCCAATCTCTTCTTCGAAACCTCCAGTGTTGGAGCATCCACAAGTTCTGGAGGCAAGTTGTTCCACTGATTAATTGTTCCATCATTCTCCTTAATTCTAGGTTGCTTCTCTCCTTATTAGTTTTCACCCATTGCTTCTTGTCTTGCCTTCAGGTGGTTTGGAGAATAGCTTGACTCCATCTTCTTTGTGGCAGTTCTGAGATATTGGAACACTGCTATCCTGTAACCTCTAGTCTTTCTTTCCATTAAACTAGACATCCCCAATTCCAGCAACCGTACTTTATATGGTTTGACCTCCAGTCCCCTAAGAGGACAGAGTCAACACTGAGTGTGGAGTCAATGTGATAACAGGAGCTTAGAGCTTTGATTCCACTTCAAAATTACCTTTCAGTTTCAGTGACAATCATCTTCTCTCAACCTGTTGCTTCAAGACATGACTATGACTTAATGAGCATATGATCAAGCTTATACAGCGGACATCAGATTATCCTCAGGTCTGGCAGGAAACTATTTTAAAATATTAGTCGACCGAAGGTTCTTCTTCAGACAAGACTGGTGATGATGAAAAATGCTTTTCAGAGAGTAATCCTTGACATTCCCATGATGGAACAAATCCAGCCATTTCCAGGTAAATAAAAACTGAGTTAAGGAACTGGTTCACCTTATTTCACACTGGGTCTTCCTTATACCCAGGTGACAGCTAAAATAAGGCACTTCAGGCAGTGGTGGGATTCAATTTTTTTTTTACTACTGGTTCTGTGGGTGTGGCTTGTTGGGCATGTCAGGGGAAGGATACTGCAAAATCCCCATTCCCTCCCCATCCTACTAACCTGCTTTCCAGCTCCATTCTCCTGTGCAGGGTAACCAAAGAAGATCCAGCCGATCAGCTGGGACTCAATGGGACTCAGACAAGAGATGGGGTTGGCGGGGCCAGTGAGAGGTGGGATTTGCTGGTTCTCCAAACTACTCAAAATTTCTGCTAGAACTGGTCAGAACCCGCTGAATACCACCTCTGGCTTCAGGATTTTAGAAAGGATTTTAGAGGAAAGGTCTGATCCAGATGTTTTCCTTCAGGCACTGGGATTTGGGGTTGCTTCCTTTTGCTTCCCTGAGCATAAAAAACTTACCAGATGAGGTTTCCTTTGAAGGAGAACTCCTCAAAGACTTATGGTGCCTCAGTCCAAATTTAATTTATGCCCATGTGTACATGCAAGACGTATGAAAGTATGGTGATGAAGTGAAGACCAACAATGCATTTTGCTTGATGACAGCTGATCTGTGACCTTATGCAAGTTGTCTTTGATGCACAAGAATTTATTTAGTAACAGTTCAAGCTGACAAAGCCACTGAAAAAGTGATTTATGACCATTTTTCACACATACGAGCGTTGCTAGATCCCCATGATCATATGATCAAAATTCAGATGCTTGCAACTGATTAATATTTATGATGGTGGAAGTAGTCCATGTTATCCCCTTTTGGAAACTTCTGATGAGCAAAATCAAGCCAGATTCACTTGACAACCGGGTTAGTAACTTAACAGCTGCAGTGATCCTAAATGAAAATTTTATTTGGGTTTTACAAAATACAAATAAAACATCTTTTTTGAAAATAGCATGGTCCCAGGTTGAATTTCTTTATACAGACACAAAAGTCAATTTCATGCTCCTTTTTGTGTTCTATTCCATATCTTATACTATTCATTTTCTAATATAGTTTTTCCCTTCTTTTAATTTTCTCAATTTTGTTTGATTATCTCATCTCAATTGAAATCATTTATATTTTGATACTTTTGTCTTATTCTGTTTCAATTTCATATTATCTTTCTCATTAAACAAATTTTCTTCTGTACTTACTAATTGGAATGAAACAAAAAAACCTTTATAAATTTTAAATTACATCCATTCAATTCTTATTTAAACTTCAATATATACCTTAAGGTTATGACCTTTCAATATTATACATAATGCACAACTTCCAATGAATTCTGCTTGGTACATTCTTCACAATACAACACTATATTCTTATATATCTATATCTATATCTATATCTATATCTATATCTATATCTATATCTATATCTATCTATATCTATCTATCTATCTATCTATCTATCTATCATCTATCTATCTATCTATCTATCTATCTATCTATCTATCTAATCTAATAATATATATATATTATATATATATATATAGATATATATACATATATTTGTTTTTTTAAAATTTTCACGGGTACTTACATGTGTTGCTGTTCATCTTCCTTCGGGTATTATCCACGTCATTGTGGTGCTTTTTAAAGTTTGTAGCAACGTTTCAGCAGAATCTCATCTGCCATCATCAGGCTTCTCATCAGAAGCCTTGGAAAGGAGTAATGGCATGGCCAGCTGGGGAGGAGAGATGCGGCTCTCCTCAACCCTGCAGGCAGTCTCCCCCCTTTTCACCACCTCTATGGGGTGGCTTAGCCCTGAAAGCAGCCGGGTCGGGGTGCTCCAGCGGTGAACACAGATCGAAGCCACGGAGAAATGAGGTTTTGGTCTGTCGCTGAAGAAGCTCAAACCGGGAGTCCAGCTGCAGTGATTCATGTCACAACCATGGCAAGAAGAGTTGTAAAATGGGGCAAAACTCACTTAACAAATGTCTCACTTATCAACATAAAGTTTGGGCTCCACTGAGGTAGTACGTCAACCAAGGTTAACCCGTAAGAGCTTCCTGTTCCTAGACAATCATGGGCTATTGATGGAACTATAGTTAGCTAACTAGATTTATTTATTTATTTATTTATATTTTGTCAATCACTTACAAAATAATAGGTATAAGTATAAACATGACTAAGAATACAGCAAATAGGTACCAATAAATGGGGACAACAGGACAGGGATGGGAGGCACGATGGTGCACTTATGCATGCCCCTTACAGACCTCTTAGGAATGGGGTGAGGTCAATAGTGGATAGTTTGAAGTTAAAGGAGTGGGGGGTTTGAGGATGTAACAACAGAGTCAGGTAGTGCATTCCAGGCATTGACCACTCTGTTACTGAAGTCGTACTTTCTGCAATCGATTTTGGAACGGTTTGCATTGAGTTTGTATCTGTTGCGTGTTCTTGTATTGTTGCAGATGAAGCTGAAGTAGTCATTAATGGGTAGGACATTGTAGCAGATAATTTTGTGTGCTACGCTTAAGTTCAGCTGTAGGCGGCATAGTTCAAGGTTGTCCAAGCCCAAAATCTCAAGCCTGGTGATATAAGGTATTCTGTTGATTCACATTATTGAATCAAAATCACCTTACATGTCTAATGGATATACGTACAGATCGTCCTCTACTTACAACAAATAGCTTAATGCCCGTTCCAAGTTACAAGGGCACTGAAAATAGTGGCTTGTGATCATTTTTCACACTTATGACCATTGCAGCATCCCCATGGTCATGTGATTTACATGGGCAGGCTTGACAACCGACTCCCATTTATGACAGTTTTGCAGGGTCCTGGTGAGTCACGTGAGCCCCACCAGACAAGCCAAGTCACTGGGAAAATCAGATTCACTTAACAACCAGGGTACTCATTTAACAACTGCAATGGCTCACTTAACAAACATGGCCAGGAAAGTTGTAAAATGAGGTGAAACTCCCCGAACAAATTTCTCACTCATCTATATACATTTTGGGGCTCCGTTGTGGCTATACCTCCAGGACTGCCTGGTATCTCAGGGTTGGCATGTGGTTGCCATTGTTCTCCGCACTGTTTTTTGGAATGGGGAAGTATTTGCAATAAAATGCCTGCAACTCAAAACTCAATTCCAAAGAACTCCCAAAACAAATCGCTATTACAGTCTGATCTGATGTACGTTGAGGGTACATTCTTACACCCCACAAACAAGGATAATCTCCTATCAGTGGTGGGATTCAAAAATTTTTACTATAAGTTCTGTGGGGGTGACTTGGTGGGCGTGGCTTGGTGGGCATGGCAGGGGAAGGTTATTGCAAAAAACCCATTCCTGCCCACTAGAAGTGGTATTCAGCAGGTTCTGACCAGTTCTGGAGAACCGGTCGTGGAAATTTTGAGTAGTTCAGAGAACCGGCAAATCCCACCTCTGACTGGAGATTTTACATTATCCTTCCCCTGCCACACCCACCAAGCCATGCCCACAGAACTGGTAGTAAAAAAAAGATTGAATCCCACCACTGCTCCCCACCCCACTAGCCTGCTTTCCAGCTCCGTTCTCCTGTGCAGGGCAACCAAAGAAGACCCAGCCAATCAGCTGGGACTCAATGGGAGGCAGAGAATAGATGAGGCGGGGCCAGTCAGAGATGATATTTTCCAGTTCTCCGAACTACTTAAAATTTCCACGACCGGTTCTCCAGAACTGGTCAGAACCTTCTGAATATCACTCTGTCTCCTATGTCACCCAATCAAACCCCATCCATTTTTAAAATTCATTGAAGGAGGATGTTGCAATTCACCTGTGAGAACCATAACCACTTCTGCTTTCAGAAAGAGGAAAGAGATTTCCGTCCAAAGTCCTTTTCTTGCACTGTTCTGACAATAGCACAGAAAAAACCACAGGAGGAGAGAAGGTCTCCAAAGTCCTGGAGGAAAGCTGCTCTTCCGCACCAAGAGGTGAGACCATCCTGCTTTTCCCTCAGTGAGGATTTTAAGAGTCTAGTTGAGTTCAAAGGCCTCTGACTGAGATAAAAAAGAGGGTCTAATTTATTGGCATCATTTATTTTGCAGCTTAGCTTGGCCAACCACAGTAAGAGAATATGGCTTATTCTGAAATTTCTGGTTTAAGTGGTACGTTTGATTTCTCAACTCCCTGACAGTGCACAATTTTTCTTTCCACTGCTGCTGTTATTCTTAGGGGTTTTGTCTTCTTGGTGGAAGAAATACTTTAAAAGGTGTTTTTTTTGCCACCAGAAGCTTTTACAGAGCTGGTCCAAGCATTGAGCAGGAGTTTCCTCAGAGTACAATATGTTAAGAGACATGGAAAAGCAATGGATTGCTTTTTAATTTGATGTTCTTGCACTCTTCCTCTGAAGAATTTCTGCTTCATAATCCAAAATCATTGGGCTGCCATTGAATATTGCACATATGGATGGATTTAGAGATATGGAAGAAAACCTTGGTGGGGAAAAGCAAAAATCATAATTGAATCATTTCTCTGCTAAACAACTAATTCGTAAACAACACTGTCAAATTAACTACTAAGATTGAATTACTATTCTTCTCATCCTTACTAGTACCTATCTCTTCCAACTTGTGGCTATATCCATGTTGCTTGTATCTTTACAACTTATATTTCCCAGTATGATTTGATTGCTTATTAGTATTCTATGATGAAGTGTTGTATCTTATATTCTTGATGAATTTATGTTACTTTTTCTTTATGTACACTAACAGTGTATGCACCAAGACAAATTCCTTATGTGTCAAATCAAACTTGGTCAGTAGAGAATTCTATTAAGACTATAGCAAGAAGTTAATATTCAGGTAAATGGTTCTGTAATTTACTGAACCGTAAGAAGGATACAGTACCATCAGTAACCATTCCCAGATTATATGTGTGATGGCACATGGATGTGCCATTCTGATTAAAATATCTCTACCTTTACCTCTATCTATCTATCTATCTATCTATCTATCTATCTATCTATCTATCTATCTATCTATCTATCTATCTATCTATCCCCCCTATCTCTCCCCAGTTCAGTTAATGACTGTTCAAAGTTACAGGGGCACTGAAAAAGTGACTTATGGCCATTTTTCACACTTATGACCACTGCAGCATCCCCATTGTTACATGATCAAAATTCAGATGCTTGGCAACTGATTCATATTTACGACAGTTGCTCTATCCCAAGGTCATCCATTTGAGATCTTCTGACAAGCAAAATCAATGGGGAAGCCAGATTCACTTAACAACCATGTTAGTAACTTGTTAGCTGCAGTGATTCACTTAACAACTGAGGGAAGAAAATGGGGCAATACTCATACATTGAGGACTTTGTGTAGTTTACACACACACACACATTATCAGAATGGCAAATCTATGTGCCATGCCATCTCACATAATATAATCTGGGGATGGTTTTATATCTTTATGAATGTTCAACTTCCTTCGGGTATTATCCCACATCGTTGTAATGCTTTTAAAGTTGTAGCAATGTTTCGGCAGAATCTCATCTGCCATCATCAGGCTTCTGTATTGAGTTCGTAT
>BHFT01024147.1:0-12162 GCA_004320025.1 Laticauda laticaudata | reverse complement strand
AGGCGGCAAATTCAAACAGCTGCCATTGGCTACAAGCCGGCAGGCTAGCCTGTATAAAAGGCTGCCGCGATTTCAGCTAAAGAGTTCTGTTCACTGACTATCAAGAATAAAGACTTTGTTGTTGGAACCTGGTCTACCTCGTGTTTTTCCGAACAAAACAACAACATATGGCAATTTATCTACTAAATGAAGATTTAGGTATGCAACACCAAAGTTATGGTTACTGTATTAGCAACTGCTTTGCATCTGACTCTGATATATGTACTAGATTCTCAACATTGCACGACAGAAGGTACATGATGCATCACTCCTAGTACAGTTCCTCCCAATAAAATTTAGTCCTGAACTCTGTAATCTTCAAGGATCACTGAGCTGCTTGTATGGCTTCTCCTTTCTGTTTTGATTTATTAAATAAAGATGGGAAGGAACGAAGGCACCAAGATCATATTATTCTCAGGATACATGGATATTAATGATGAAAGGGCTTCCTTTATGGTTAACTTTTTAAAGGATTCATTTGTGACTTATGTCCTTGTAATTATAAATGATTTTAAGTTCTAAAAAGTAAACAGTGTACTGTATAACAGTGGCTTTTTTGTACCAGGGACCAGTTTCACGCAGAAACACTTTTTCAAGGACCAGCAAAATCAATTCTTCCCAAATAGTAAAGGGCTTCTTTACTATTTCTTTACTAAGAACATATTTTTATATATATTTTAATCACAATTATTCATTCTTTGCGGCCCGGTACAAAATGATCCATGGACTGGTACATTTATACATTAAATATATTAAACACTTTAATTCAAACCAAAATGTACTTTGAAAATTGGATTTGAAATTGGATTTTCAAAATTTGATTTAATTGCTTAAAATTCTGAATCTAATCTTGTTCCTTATTCTTCCCCATTTTGTGGTAAGGTAAAACACAAAGAGTATATGATCTGAAGTAAAATGGACATACAGCATAGGCAAAAGATTAACTTCCACAGAGTGGTCTGAACCAAATGTGCATGTGATTCTGAAGACTATCATTGTAGAATACCAATATATCATAATTTATGCCACATTTTTTAAAAGTTCATCAATGAAGTGAGGATAACTTCACAACAGTTAGTCACAAAATTTCTGAATGGCTTTCTATCTTTAAACATTAAAAACAAATCCTTCTAAATCGATTTTACTATTCCATTCACCATATTAAAGAGCATATTGGTGATACACACATCTTTATTATGTTAGCCCTTTGGGAGAAAAAAAGAAAGTAAAATTGATAGCAAAAACCACTTAACTTTTCTTTTCCTTTGCAAAAATATGCCATCTGTTTCAGATATACTATCTGCCTGCATTTGATGAATTCACACATATTTTTAAAGCCCAGAGTAACTACAGTATATGAATGAAAATTGGACACTGCTTGTCAGTTGGAAAGCGTTTTTCTTTTTAATAAAGAGGTTTCACATGTGTTCCATTAAGTCTATGTATAAGCAATACAGTTTATGAAATTTAGCCCCAAAATAGAAAGTACCAAAATAAGGCTGGTGGCAGATGGCACAGCTGGTGCTTTTAGAAAGCTATCCATAAAAAAATGGATAGAAATGAAGGGACTAGAAGCAGTCTGCTACTAAGAATATTGACAAATTAAAAGCTCCTATTTCATAATACAGATCTGTTTGGGCAGAAAACATTGATTGGATCCTATAAGAAACGTGAAAGCTGAAGCATTAGTAACAAAGAATCCTTAACCATTTTCCTTATGAATATAGGATCATAAATTGCATAGATCCAAATTCCAATTATAAGCAAATTTACTTGGAGGTAATCTCAGGATACTAAATGACTTGCATCTTCATAATTAATGGTACAAATCTTATGCCTCTTCATTTTATATGTCGTCTTACTGAATTTATTGCCTACTACTCCCTGGATTGGAGTCCTGATATTATATGAAAAGTTCCAACTCTTTTTTAAAAAAAGTATTATACAATAAATGTAACATTTTGAAAAAATGAGAATTATAAGCAGCCAAATTTTTAAATATGTAAGTATTTATTAATTTTTAAATATGTAAGTTGATGTACTATAACTGCTAAGCCCAGAGAATAGAGAGTTGAATGTCTCAACTCTCTTCTTCCAAAGGTTCTTTGGCTCTTATAGTAATTTGATGCTACCTTTTGCTTTGGAATAGCAGGTTTCTGCTTCCCATTGCCACCATCAATCTCCAGGGTATACCTCAGGTGTTGTTTTTTCTTTAACTCAGTTGTATATCAGAAATAAGGCCTTCACAAACTATACTTCTTTTTTAAAAGGTAAAAAAAAAAATTAAAAAAGGACAGAGTACAATCTCATGGCTGTGTAGTGTAGAGTCATGTGGCTAAGATGTACCTTTCTTTCCTTTGGGGGACATAGAACAATCTCATTAGAGAGAAGCAAAATAAAACTGAAGAGAGAAACAAAAAAATATTTTTCAAAAAGATAATCTACCACTCAGGGATGGGATCCGACTGGTGTAACTACCGGTTCTGTTGCTTTGTGTCATGCACGCATGCATGAGTTGCATGAGTTGCGTGAGTTGCGTGAGTTGCGCGAGTCGTGTGAGTCGCAGGAGTGCAATTTACAACCTGCTGAGCTGCCCAGACAGATGAGCAGTGCTGCATGCAGGTGCACAGTGGTTGNCAACTGCAGCTGTGCTGCACAAAGCAGCTGAGGTTGAAAAAGCAGGAAATAAAGGACAGGTAAGAGCCCGGGCAGGCAGGTGGCCCAAACAGCAACAGACATAGAACGGGTTCTATGTCTGCTGCTCTTCAGAACAACCGGTTTTACAGAGATAGACAGAACCGGTAGAATCCCACCCCTGCTACCACTTTAGAGGTTTTTTTCTTAATTTTAAAATGTATAATATTAAAATCCTCCCTTTTTAACAGATATAGACTCTCCTAGACTAAACACAATTTATATTTATTGCTTATATTTTCTAGCTTTTTATAATTCTTTTACATTTGAATTTTCACTCTTGATTTATATTTTTAAATATCTTATGTTTGTTTTTAATAAATTACTTCATCTGGCCTTTTGTTTTTTATGGTATTCTTTTGGGTCCATGTTATTTAGGCTAATGATCACATCCATCTTTTTGTCTTTACTTCCACAGTTTCTTTTTTTACCATTGGATTACCCCAAGACAAAAATGTCTCATATTCCCATTTTGATTTCAAAGGATTTGTATCATTTTTAACAGCAAGTTTCAAAAAATAAAAAAGTACTCTCAGAGGTCTGAACTATAATTCTTTGTTGTAGAATTATTATCAATTCTTCATCATCTTTAAGAAATTTATTTTGTTTCAAATAACCTTATTGTAAAACAAAACAATGTATTTGTCAAAAAAACCAAAAACAAACCACTTTGCCACACAATGTTTAAGAACGCCAGAAAAGCTAAGACAAATAAATGTATTGCCTTAAAGAAGACATAATTTTATTTCCACTTAATTGGACAATAATTGACATGATGCTGGATCTTATACTTACAAAGAAATGATTTCATTCAAGATCACAATTTTAAACTACAATCTGTTGAGAAAGTTGTAAGGTCCTGGTTCTTATATCTTATTAAAAATAAGTTCTAAAACTTTAAGGTGATGTCTTTTTTGAAACTTTCAATAAAGTGAAATTTTTAGATATCCTACAGTCAAACAATGATACCACTATGGGTTCAGTACAGACCTATTTTCAGTACAGGCCTATTTCAATACAGGCCTATTTTCTAAATAAATGTATATGCTGAAATGAACTAATTTCATGTATGAAATAATTGGTCCATAGATTATAGTTAATTTTTTTTTATGTTTATGCATCCAGCTGAACCACTATTTATATGGAATAATAAATGTTCTGATACTATACTAGATTTTAATTGAAGTAGTAATGCCTTAATTCAAAATGGTCAAAATTAAACAGCCATTATTTCTGGGTGCTGAAAGGAATTTTATTCTTCAGTGTTTCTCAGATTTTCTTTAAGGTTTCTCTAAAGAAAAATATTCAATATATATTGGATTTTATATTAACTGTGACTTGCTTTAGCATTTAAATTTTTGGTTGTATTCTGATTCTTTTATTTATTATTCTCAGGAAGTTATCTCAAATGCCAAATGTTTATTTATCCTCAGTTTTTTCACAAAAGGCCATCTGTGGACATCTTTATGATTCTAGTTCTACAGTATCTAACGGGTATCTAGAATCTTATTTCATGTGACTAAAATGAAGGTAACTATGAGATTGACTTATATTTTAGAGATTTTTCTACTTTCATTGCTCCTCATTATTTCAAATGAATAGAATAGAATAAAAGAGTTGGAAGCAGGGGTAGGATTCAAATTTTTTAACAACCGGTTCTATGGGCATGACTAGGTGGTCATGGCTATGTGACTGGGTGGGTGTGGCTTTTTTGCAGCAACCCCTTCCTGTTTTTTTGCCTTTTGGGCCTCAGGGAAGTCTCCTGGGGGTGCATATTTGCTCCCAGAAGGCTTCCCCACGGCTCAGGAAGGCAAAAATGGAGGGGGGGCACAGCCTCCTGCACCTCAGGGAAGCCTCCTGGGTGAAGCAGTAAGACAGCAAGGGGGATCCTGGCACAGCTGATCATCAGAACATCTGATCGTCAGGAGGGTGGGAAAGGTGTGTGTCACACATGCAAAATAAGGACTAACTGGGCAGAAAGCAGAGGGGCAGGCAGAGAGGGGAGGGGCCAGCCAGAGGCACAATTTTCCAGTTCTCCGAACTACGCTGAATCATAATAACTGATTCTATAGAACCGGTCCAAACAAGTAGAATCCCACCCCTGATTGGAAAGTAACTTGGAGATCTTCTGGTCGAACTCCCTGCTTAGGCAGGAAAACCTACACCACTTCAGACAAATGGTTATCCAACATCTTTTTTAAAACTTCCACTGTTGGAGCATTCACAACTTCTGGAGACAAGCTATTCCACTGATTAATTATTCTGTCAAGAAATTTCTCCTAAGTTCTAAATGGCTTCTTTCCTTGGTTAGTTTCCACCCATTGCTTCTTGTCCTGCCCTCATATGCTTTGGAAAATAGCTTGACTCCCTCTTCTTTGTGGCAGCCCCTGAGATATTGGAATACTGCTATTATGTCTGCCCTAGTCCTTCTTTTCATTAAATTATACATACCCTGCAACCATTCTTCATGTTTTAGCTTCCAGTCCCCTAATCATCTTTGTTGCTCTTCTCTGCATTCTTTCTAGAGTCTCAACAACTTTTTTACATCGTGGTGACCAAAACTGAATGCAATATTCCAAATGTGACCTTACCAATGCATTATAAAGTGGTATTAACACTTGATTCTATCCCTCTGTTTATGCAGTCTAGAACTGTTGGCTTTTTTGGCAGCTGCTGCACACTGCTGGCTCATATTTAAATGGTTGTCCACCAGGACTCCGAGATCCCTCTCATAATTACTACTATTGAACAAGATACCACATATACTGTACCTGTACATTTGATTTTTCTTGCCTAAATGTAGAACCAATTTTTCACCACTGAATTTAATTTCGTTAGATAGCGCTCAATGTTCAAGTCTGTCAAGATCTTTCTATATCTTAAGCCTATCTTCTGGAGTGTTGGCTATTCCTGCCAGCTTGGTGCGGTCTGCAAATTTGATAAGTTTCCTTTTTATCCCCTTGACCAAGTCACTGATGAAGATGTTGAAGAGGACTGGGCCTAAAACAGAGCCTTATATATTATAAAATGAATTTATTTTAAATAATATATAATTGTATATGTTCTTGAATAATTGTTTCGGATAATAGTTTACTACTTTACTACTTTATATTTACTACTCACATTGCAATTGCCTGTTAGGAAATATGGATTTAATTTTCTGCACTAATTGTTACTGCTTGTAACAAAGGATTTCAGAATTTATCTTCCCTAGGTGTACTTTGAAAACTATTATTTAACTCTTTGGAAATCCTGGAAAGTATTCAGATTGTTACTTATTTGTAGTCAGTTCCAAAACCTGCACTTTGAGGTAATCCTTGATCTTTCTTTCATGAGAGCTGCTGCTTCTAAGTTACTGAATCCTTTTTAATGACAGGAAACAAACACGCTAACATGCTAAACCAACATGCTAAACTAGCTAGATGTTTGTCCAGCAGAAGCACAAGGGCAAAAGGTATATGACTCAAAACAGTATTATTTTTGGCTAAATTTGTACTTACTCAAAGGCCAACATTGAATTTATTTATCGAAATTCAAGATTCCTCATATTAAAAAAAAAGTTATTGTCAAATCTTAATGAGATCATTACTGTTGAAAATGCATTAATAGCAAAATGTTTTTGCTTCATTTTCAGAATTCCAGGCCAAAGGTGAAGAAAAAAAAATCTGAATGTGGTTAAAAGCTTTGTCATTTATGTATGAGGTTATTGGCAAACAAAAAACTATCTGCAGTTTTCAGTGAGTAGAAAAAGAACATACCACAATTATAGAAAGCATTATATCATAGAAAAAAAGGACATGCTAAATAATTTTATTTCCTTATAGACCAGCTATAATTGGAAAAACTTCATTAAGTTTTGTGTGTGAAGACACATTTAACCCTTTCCCATTGCACTGAAGTTCCACCAGAAATCTCCTCTTCTCCCATTCCCAAGAATCTATTGTTTTCAAGAGATAAGCTGTCTGTCCTGTCAATCAAGCTTTCCTCATAAAGTTTTTAATGTCTTGAGAATGATTTCTATTGTTCTGTGTTACCAAGAAATGTTGGGCTCTACTTTGTTTCAGGATTGCAGGCTAGACTGGAAGTTCCAAAAGTAAAGTTCCAAAAGTTCCAAAAGGCAACTGGATTTGCCCATTTTACGACTCTTCTTGTTATTTGTTTACTATTTGTTAAGTGAATTCCTGCAGATGTTAAATTAGCAACTTGGATGTTAAGTGAGTCTGATCTCCCCATTGACTGCTCATCAAAAAGTTGCAAAAGATGATCACATGACCCTGGAACGGTCATAAATATGCAAATATGCAAATATGCAAACATGCAGTTGTCGAGCATCCAAATCTAACCATGGTGATAGGGTTATTAAATATGCTTACTAACTTTTCTTTTATTTCACGCTTAATAACTGTCTCTTTTGGTTCAGTTGTGGTCATAACTTGAAACCTACCTGTAGAGAGAAAAAAATCAGAATGTATACATCCAAGCTAGACTGTGTTTTTTCTCTGTCATATATATGTGGGTATGTGTATAATTTTGTATTTGTTTATTTATTTTGTCATGTTTATGAAGTGTATATTGGAGGCAGTGACCCTTTGAAAGCTATATCCAACAAAATTTCATTTTAATTTATGCTGATTAGTGTAAAATAAAGTTATTCTAAGTCTGTAACAGTCAAAAGTATGAAAAATGGTCATAAGTCACTTTTTTCAGTACTGGATATAACTTCCAATGCTTACTAAATGAACTGTTGTAAGTCAAGGACTACCTGAAACAGAAATGAATAGTGTTTGAAGAAATGTTGACACTCTATTTGATTTTAGCAAATTATATATCCAATAAAAGAATTTAAAACTGAAGAATTATTTAATGTTGAAGGCCCTAAAAACGTGGTTCTGTAAGCATGGGGAACTCAGGGCGGGATGGAGCCCATTAAATGGCTAGTATGAATGTGTGTTGTTGTCAGGGAGTTATAATTTTATAATTTTATTATTTTTATTTCTTTTATACGCTGTTTTTTAATCCTTGATAGCCTCCTTGAGGCACCATGTGACTAGGTGGCAATATAAATTTTCTAAATGAATAAAATGAGTTAAATAGAATTAAAGGACTATCTTTATATATTATATGACAGCATGAGTTATTTTTGAAAATTGCTAATATGAGAAAAAGCTAAAAAATTATTAATGCCCAGCATCACCACCAACAGTGTTCTTGACAATGGTAAAGAACTAATCAGGGCTTTGCAGGAGATGTTTTGAAGCAATCTTGGTTGCACTGAATCTCCTAATCCTTACTTTTTCTCAATAGGCTCTTAATTATACAAGCTGCTCTGGCTCAGGGTGTCTTAGGTCTAATAGAGAATTTAAAGAAAAGAATACAGTAAAAATATCAATGAAGTGGCCTATACTACCACATTCAGAAAAAGCAACAGCTCAACATCTGAAAATAATTCTCAAAATAATATTTTCAATAAATGGTCTTGAAGTACATGTTATTCCCTTTCGGGACACATTAATTACATAAAACACAAAAAATGAAAAATATCAAGGAAAAGAACTTAAAAAACAGAAGACTGTCACACCATTCAATATTACTTTTCATACTTTTTATATTTACAAACGAAATGTATGGCATATAAATTTAATCAAGAAATAAATAAAATCAACTCCTATTTTATGGGCTTTTGCACTATTTCACGCATTGCCTTTTCATATTAAAATTTCTCACATTTCTATTTCTGAAAATCATAAAACTTCTATGGATCCATTATTTTCTTAGTCCCTCCTTCTTGTTGACTGATTCATTCTTCTTTCATAATTAATAGTGGAATCATATCTTCACACATTTTATCTTAATAGTGAAATTATATCAATGTACTAATTTCATACTGGTCACTCACTTTCATATTTCATTCATATTCATTAATTATCAATTCATTCTTGATCTCTAAATTCAATGGACCTATTTTTCTATTATATGCCTAAGCCTCACTTTCATAGAACAAAGAGAGCAGAAGCATTTTATTATACAAATAAATACAATTGAAATGTATAAATACAATAAAAATGGCCAATTTTAATGGAATAAATATTATATGATTGTAATAATGTCATCTTTAAATGCAAAGATAATAAAAAGTGATACTTATAAAAGAAATGGAGTTGAGAAGCAGATAATCCCTGACCAAGCTTAGTGATTTTTATTCAGAACATGTACTTATTTCTATACTGCAGTAAATTATAGAGGTTCTACAGAAATAGCCATCTAGAGCACACAATGTCAAGAGATAAATACCACAACTTTTTCCCATGTGAGGGAATGAAAAGGAAGCAAGGTATCATTTTTGGTTGAATATGATAAGTGCTTCCTTTTTTTTTAATGACCATGAAGACAACAAATATGGGTTGATTTAAAAGAGTGTAGATTTTTGGATTTTAAAAAATGAACATTTATCAAAAGTCCAGTGTACTAAAATTCTGATATAATTTGGTTGAAAATATTTAATGAGTTGAAAATAGAGCTTGATAGTACACAAAGAGAAGATGCAATAGAATATTCAAGCAATGGGTTATTTATTTAATGTTGATACTCTAATGGAAAGTCTTCATTCATTAGTTTTTGACAATGTGAGAACTGTCATCAAAAAAACATATCTGAGATATAGACCTCCAAATAAATTAAAGCAAACATTCCATTATTTATCATATTTTACTGAAGGTTCACTCCTCTTATTTTTTTTTGTAAGGCTTCCACCATAGCCAGGCTGGATGCATTGTCCTCTACAGTCATTTTTTGGACCTTTTAAAACTTTAAGCCACACGCTGTTATGCTGCTCCTTACATAAGATCAACTCAATTTCATTGAGGGCCACATTAGGCTGTGGTTGCCCTTAAGGGATGGGTGGGTGTGGCCAACTGGGTGGGCATGGCCAACTTGACATCACTCACTGGGTGTGGCTGACTGGGTGAGTGTAGTTGACTGGGTGGGTATGGCCAGCTTGACACCAGTCCCCAAACTGCTGGCATATTTCCTCTTCACACTGGGTAGTTTAAATGGCCATTTACATTTTCTAGGAGGGCCCCACAGGCCGGATCCTGACCACATCCCAGGCCCCATCAGGCCATGGGCCTGGAGTTTGACACCAGTACTCTAGATAGACCATTTAGACCATTTACCTAATCTTGAAAAAACTGCCAGGCAGGGAACATGCTTTCTGCTTATTGTATTCTTAAATTTTTCAGGTAAGGACTTAAAAATATCCTTCCAAGTAACCCAAGTTTATGTTACTAGTCATACACCTCATTATACTATACCATAATTAAGTCTGAATACTCATTTATTTGGCAGTTTTCATAATAATATTTTATTTTTTATTTTAAAACTTTTTTGTTTCATATAAAGAGATATATATGTTCTTATATTTATATTTTCCTATATCTAACTTTACAACCGCAATAAGCTGATTTAATTTGATATATTTAATGCTATAGCTTCCAAAGAGGTTTTATTTAAGAATCTATTTTTAAGTGAAAAAGTGTATACAATGATTTATTTTAACTATTAGGAAAGTATGCTCCCCAATATTAAATCAGACTATTACAAATCTAAGAATTAGATTAGATGCCTCATTCCGAATTTTGATTCATACTAAAGACAGAGTCTGCAATAGAAGGTAATGATTCATTTGTAAATCAGTAGGCATCATAATAAAATAAAAAAATAGCTTACGCTCCCCTTCCCAATTCTGAACATTTTGCTTATCTTGATAATTTTATCCTTTATGAGATTTTCAATTTTTTCCTCATTATGGACCATCATTATTAACCTTGTATTTCAATGCACCAGTGAATTTATATGACTCTTTCAAATCATGGGGCAATATAAGATCTGGACACATCTAGAAGTTTGCCAATTACAATTTCAGAGCAATATCTAATTTGTGAGAGCAGACTGTCCTCTAGTGGTAATAAAAATAAAAATAACTATAGTAACACATAACCACTTGCACTGTCTAATATGGACTAGAACCAATCTTTTTATGTTCTATCAGACCTTTTCTAAGATTAAAGCTTCTACTTTCTGAACCTTTGGGGTACTGGGAAGCAAAATAAATTAATTTACTTCAATTTAATAAATAAATAAATAAATTTAAGAAATAAATAAATTCAAATTAGCAATATTATTTAGTTATTTCATCGGAGAGATAATTGTGTACTAGTTGTACAGATAATTCTGTACAGTTTTGGAGTTTGTTTCTAATGAAGGAGAAAAACAAGATTATGTCAATGTGGGAAATATTTGCGCGCAGAAACACAAAGCCTGCACAATCAGGATACCTACTGCCATAGGTCACAATTACTAGAATGTAGTTACAATCTCTCTATCACACTCCCAAGAGATGGGTCAGGCACCAGTACATATTTATGCAGTGCCTTCATCCATCTGTGTTTAAGGCTTGCTTTGTTGCTTTAACTATTTGGTTATGTCCAATTCTTCATAGGAAAGTTGTTGTGGTCTATTGGCCGCTGGCCCCTTCAGTAACTGAACCAGATGAGGATGTGGCATGAGAGTCAGGGCCAGCATCAAGGCAATCTGAGAGCTTCGATGGGGAAGAGGGAATGAAGCTGTCAGAGTGTCAGGATTCCAGTGAAACTCCCCATTGCATTCAGAACTCAGAAGCAAAGTTCATCCAAGTAAGAATTTATTAAAGAAATCATACTGGCACATCAAGGAAAACCCGAATCTAAGAGTTTTCCTTTTGTAATTGAATTACAAATTTAATTGTAATTCCCTTTCCAGGTTTTCCCTTTGTAATTGAAAATCAAAACCCATCCCCTGTACCCATCAGTCCATCACATGATCTAATCACTCATTGTCTCAGCTGGAGACATTCCTCCAACCACTCTTTTCCAGGTGCAGAGTAACTTGTCCTTGTGAAGAATTTTTTTTGCTAAACTTCCACCTCTCTATGAAATCTCCTCTCCCAAATTCTGAGGCACTAAGATGTAGCAGCATAGAAGCTCCTAAGTAAAATATGCTTACAAAGCTGACACAAAGATAGAAACAGAGCCTGGGCCATCAATCAGCCCTGAGATGGAAAGTCAGCGCCCCCAGATCTGGAGGTGGCTGATGAGGAAGAGGAGGAACAGGTAGATCCAATGCCTTGATACACAGATGTACAAAAGGCAGAGGAGAGGAGAGGACAGCAGTGGAAATCTATAGGCCAATCCTTGGGATAGAAGAGCCACTGCTGCAGTTTGTAGTGTTTGGGAGCAGAGTCAGAACACAAGTGCTCTCCATACTACCCTGTCAAGCACAGCTTCTTTCAGTTTGTTGGGTATTCATCATGTATCAGATTCTCCCATGAGCTGTTCAGAGCATCCAGAGATGGGAGGTGCTTCAGTCTCTTCTGGAAAGGCTGGGCTTAAAACT
>BHFT01024146.1:0-44673 GCA_004320025.1 Laticauda laticaudata | reverse complement strand
TAAAAGCCTCCAGTGATGGAGCACCCACAACTTCTGAAGGCAAGCAGTTCCACTGGTTAATTGTCCTCACTGTTAAGAAGTTTCTCCTTAATTTCAGATTGCTTCTCTCTTTGATGAGTTTCCAACCATTGTTTCTTGTCCTGCCCTCTGGTGTTTTGGAGAATAAAAGAAAAAAGAAAGAAAGAAATCGAAGAGAAGGCTAAAAGTGCAAGAAGGGGGAGGGGGTCAACCAGGAGGTTCAACCTACGCCAAAGAGGGCCAACCTATTCTCCAAAGCAGGAGTCTCCACCTTGGCCACTTTAAGCCTGGAGGACTTCAACTCCCAGAATTCCCCAGCCAGCTGCTTGGTATATGTATGATAGCTGAAGTGTCCCATGAATGGCTGGGGAATTCTGGGAGTTGAAGTCCTCCAGGCTTAAAGTGGCCAAGGTTGGAGACCTCTGCTCCAAAGCACCTGAAGGCAGGACAAGAAACAATGGACGGAACTAATCAAGGAGAGAACTAAGAACAACCTCAAACTAAGGAGAAATTTCCTGACTGTGAGAACAATTAACCAGTGGAACAACTTGCCTCCAGAAGTTGTGTATGTTTCTCTGTTAAGAAAGCATTCTATATTAGTTTGTATTAGTTTTTAAACCTTTTTAAAAATCTTTTGATGAATATATAAAGCACACACAGACAAACCTTTGAAACCAAAACCCACTGGGATCTCAAACAGCGTAATTCTCTATCAGAAAACAAAACAATTCTGCTGTTTTTACTTGACTTTTGGTTTTGAAGCAAGCATGTTTTTAATAAAACTTCTGGTTTTGGTTTATTATAATACTGTAATAGTTCACAATGAACATCCCGCCATGCCAGTTTTCACTGCCAAATGGCTTTATTATTTAAGCAAGGATGGGTCTATTTCTGAGGTGGCATGATAGGAATTATAACAGGAATAAATTAGATCCACAGAAATCAATTGTGCTTAAGAGATCACTTTCCTTTTGTTAAAATGTACTTCAGTAACTAAAAATACCTTTGGACAGATATCATCTTACCCAAAAAGTGTTCTATATATTTATTATAATCAGTGGTGGCAATCAAGGAACATGCATTTTCCTAAAAACAGCCCTGGCTTTCTTATAAGCTTTAAAACGTTTTAAAAGAAACCACAATATTTTCCACTACTTTATAAAAACGGATTCCATTTTCTCCATTTCTGGCTTCAAGATGTCGAGGGATGGGAAGGACCAGACATAGCATTGTGAGCTCATTAGAGATGGACATGCAAGCAAATATTTCAATTGAGGTCCATGCAAAATAAAAACATTTCCAAAAAAAACCCCCAACTTGGTTCTGAGTTATCCTTTGTGCTCCTCCCCACCAAGACATAAATCCAACCTGCCCATCTTGGCTATGAAGAGAAGTATGAAAAAACATTTTCTCCAAAGGCAGATCTTTCTGATAGGTAAGCAAGCTATTCTCACCAATGCAAATTAATCCATTACGCAGAATATCTATGGAGATTCTCAGTCATCCAGGTCATGGTTGCCCCCAAAGGTGCTTTTTCAAAAGGCAACTGGACTTTGTTTTTTGTTCCTTGAAGACATTTCGCTTCTCATCCAAGAAGCTTCCACAGTTCTGACTGAAGGGTAGAGGATGGAAGGATTTATATTCCTTGCAGTCCAAATGCATGTTCCTTGCCATGTCTATTCTCTGCAGAAAGAGTGTTAACCAACAGATGATTGCAAGGAATATAAATCCTTCCACCCTCCTTCCTTCAGTCAGAACTGAAGAAGCTTCTTGGATGAGAAGCAAAATGTCTTCAAGGAAAAAAAATGAAGTCCAGTTGCCTTTTCAAAAAGCACCTTTCGGACAGCCAGTGTGACGAAAACCACACTTAAATATAATTCCCACTTATCCCATCACAACTGGCTAGTACAAGGCTGTACTATACAGGTAGAAAACAATGTTATACTATACAAAATATATACAAGGCTGCAAATTTTTAAGCTGCCACAATAATTTGGGCAGTGGTGCAGCATTGCTTGGGCAGTGGCAGTGTTCCAAACAGAACAAATACCCAAAGTCCATACTTTTGACTGTAAGCCTCCGAGAGTTGCCTCGGCAAGATGGACGGCACAGGAAAAGGCGTAGGTGTTGAAATAGAAATAGGCACAGAAAAATAGGTAATAAAAACAAAATATTCTTGGGGAGAAACTGGCAGGCAAACGTCTCACCCACAATCTTTAAAATACCCTGACAAAGTCCGGTTGCCTTTTGAAAAAAGACCTTTTGGATACCTTGTTATAAATTTAAAAGGTAAGTAAAGGTGTCTCTACAGATTTTACTCCACCAGTTGTGGCTGACTTTTGGGGGTGTCCCAAAGATGCTTTTTCAGGAGGCAACTGGACTTGGTTTTGTTTTTTTCTTTTGAAGATGTTTTGCTTCTCATCCAAGGAGCTTCTTCAGTTCTGACTGGATGGTGGGGAATGGAAGGATTTATGCCCCTTGCAGACAGCTGGTCATTTGCATCCTTTTTAAGAGGGTCGTTGAAGCCACTTGGAGGTTTTATCTGTGTCCTCAGGGTCACACCTGAGTGGTGCTCCTGGTTGCTGCAGTCTGCAATTTTCTTCCTCTGGACATCCATTCCTACTCCCACACCATTCAAAGGCGGTTTGTTCCAAATTGTTTAGCTAAAAGTCTGTAGAGGTTCTCAGTCATCCAGGTCATGGTGGACAACCATGACCTGGATGACTGAGAATCTCTACAGACTGTTGTCGTTAGCCAGCAGCAAGTGCAGATGGCTGAGGAGAGTGATGACTCTGCTGAGGGGCCAGGACCATCAGGGAGTGGACTGCTACCTTCAGAGATTGTGGGGGCTGGCAGCAGTGATGAGGAGGTTCCCGAGGAGCCTGTGCCAAGTGTACGTGCACGAAGGATTACTCAGAGAAAAGAACAATTACAACAGCACAGGCAACTCGGGAGTAAGGCTGCAAGATAATGCCCCCCCCGTCAAGAGGATAAAAGCCAGATTTGAAAAAGCGTTCTTTGCAGAAAGCAAAGAAGCTCTTAAACTCAACTGGTGGACATCTTAGTTCGTGTTTGGAGAATTTTGTAAATTAGTTCTTATCTCTGGGTTTTTGGCAGCCTTGACAAACAACTTGGTGAGGCTCTTTCTTGTTGGAGCTAATTAGTGGAAAGCAGCCTTCAGAACAGAATTCGTTATTAAATCTTAAAAGGTGGGGGCTGCTGCCTTTGTCTGTGTTTGCTCTTTGGGAATCCAGTTGGGTCAGAACACAGACTTTAGAGGGTATTGCTCATCTCTGTTTTAAGGCCATTGGGCCAACACCGTCCGAAGACATTTCCGCGGTCATCTGGCCAAGCATGACCTCACGGAGCGCTGTTACCTCCCCACCGAAGTGGGTACCCATGACTGTACAGGCTGAAGGAAACATCAAATGCTTCAAGTGAAGATTGCCAGCTGCTGGACCAGCCGAGCCTGCTCAAAGGTCTGCAAATTTGGAAGGGGTGGATGGATGGGCTGGTGGAATTAATGCAATAAGGCTGAGGTCACTCTCTCAATCTCGACTGAGGAATTGTTAAGTGTCAGGATGCATTACATGAACTTAGTGGCGGGGAGTGAAGTATAAATGGAGAGGAGCATCAGACTCTGCAATCATATTTTGTAAATGTTATTTTTTTTTAAAAAAAGACCGCAGCTCCTTACCTTTTGTTAATCGGCTTCTCATTTTTTTCATATGGACGGATGAACCACTTCCCAATCCTGACAAAGTTTTTGTCCATCAGGCATCTGAAAGAAAGGAGGAAAACAGGAGCATTTCACTAGCAGAAAAGGATGCTATCATCTTCGTGGCATTTGCCTTCATCTCTTTGCATCCCTTATGATATTAACCTTGGTCTCTTATTTGTCTCACATCATTGCTGTCTATCTGGGTGTCTATTTTTAAAAATTAGGTGTCTTCCCCCTATCAACTGCTAACAGACTAATTCTCACAGCATCAAAGCAGAGACCCAGCTGGCTACAAATGCTAATTGAAAAATGTTATCTTTTACTGGATTAGTGTGTAAAGCCAGCGTTCAAAAAAAAAAAAACCCAACCCAAAACAATAACTGATTAGACGGATATTTTTAAACCATAGTACTGACTCTAGTAAGAAGATATATTTTGATCAGCTAGTTCGGTATTGAAAGAGTTATTCTGAAGCAATAAAGTGATTGAATTTTAATTAAGTATGCCTTAACAGTATTATGTAAAGCTTCAGTAAATGAGATCCATTCACTCAGCATTATATTCTGGAGCATTAGAGTCAATAAAAAATCAGCAATGTGTCATTATGTGCATATTAATAGTTAACCCATTATCCAATTGCCTGTTCCTAGGTTGTCAAAATGGAACCACTTAGCATAAATGAGAAAGATCAACAGACTTGAGAACCTGCAAAAAAATATTAATTAATATATACTCCATCTGAGCTCTGCAACACAATTAGATCTAATCAAGTTCAACAGCCATGAAAGAGTGACTTGATTGATTTCTCAAGTGGGAACATGGAACACCAACAAGGGCTAAAATGCTGTTTTTATTTTCAGAAGCGGTTCAGCAAATGCAAGCCTTTCACAGACGCTCAAACAGGTGTTTCTACATGGACGGTCCCTAAATCCAGGGTTATCTGGGGTTTATAGCACCGACTGTATTGCAGCTCAAACACAGCAACAACTGGCAATTATTTGTTTTATAATTTCGCTCTAAGTCATCTTGTCATCTGCACCTCTAGAACTGTCTGGTTTGGCTCTGCAACCAAACAAGACAGACACAGACTTCAGAGGATAATTAGGACTGCAGAAAAAACAATGGCTACCAATCTGTATGCTGCATGTGAAAAAGAGGGCTGTGAAAATATCTACACACCCCTCACATCCTGGACACAAACTGTTTTAATTCCTACCCTCAAAACGACACTATATAGAGCATTGCACCCCAGAACAACTAGACACAAGGACAGTTTTTTCCCGAACGCCATCACTCTGCTAAACAACTAATTCCCACAACATTGTCAAATTATTTATGAAAATTGTATTACTATTATTCTTGTTGCTTGTATCTTTACAATTTATATTGTTTTATTTGTTTCCTAGTATTATTTAATTGCTTATTAGTAACCTATCACTATCATTTAGTGTTGTATCTTATGATTCTGGATGAATGTATTTTATTTTTTCTTTATGTGCACTGAGAGCAGATGCACCAAAGACAAATTCCTTGTGTGTCCAATCACATTTGGCCCATAAAGAATTCTATTCTATTCTATTCTATTCTATTCTATTTTGTTCTGTTCTGTTCTGTTCCATTCCTCTCCGCTCCACTCTATTCTATTCTACATTTTATTCTATTTTATTCTATTTTATTTTATTCCATTCCACTCCACTCTATTCTATTCTACATTTTATTCTATTCTATTTTATTCCATTCCACTCCACTCCACTTCACTCCACTCCATTCTATTCTATTCTATGATAGCAATTGCAGCCTCTAATCAAAAGATCAAACTAAGATCAGGAGTTCCAAGGTTAACTACCTCATTCACTTACGATTTGATTTTATCTGGTCAAAACTGGCAGTGAAAATGCTAAAAATAAATGATATGCTGTCACTTGTAGCAGCAGAGTAAAGGGTAGTCTTCCACTTACAACCACAATTGGGATCAGAAGACATATTGTGCTAAGCAAGGGATTATTAAGATGAGCAACAGATTATTGTTATTGTTAATAATAATACTAAGTACAGCTAGTCCTCGACTTTACGGACACAATTGAGCCTAACATTTCTGTTGTTCAGCAAGACATTTGTTCAGTGGGTTTTGCCCCATTTTACGACCTCCCTTGCCACAGTTGTTAAGCAAGTCACTGCCGTGGTTAGGTCAATAACCCAGTTGTTAAATGAATCGAGCTTTCCTCATTGACACTGCTTTTTAGAAGGTCATAAAAAGGGATCACGTGACCTTGGGACACCGCAACCGTCATAAGTGTGAATCAGTTGTCAAGCATCCAAATTTTGATCTGCTGACAATGGAGATGCCACAATGGCCGTAAGTGTGAAAAATGATCATAAGTCACTTTTTTTTCAGTGCCATTGTAACTTCAAACAGTCAGTAAATGAACTTGTTGTAAGTCCAGAGCTACCTGTACTGGATTACTATTATTAAAACAAGTCTATATGAAGACAGTCAAAGTAACAGAATGATCAAACAACAGGTTAAATCTATTATTGAGGCTATGATGACAAAACGCTAATTTAATTCAAAGTTTCCTATTTGTACTTTTTTTAACAACAAAAAAAACCCCAGTCCTTTTCACGAACATGAACTGGTGCCGTTTCTATTTTAATATTGCTCCAAAGGGAAGTGAACTCTCCTGGAACTGAAACTACTATTCAAAGAAGCAAAGAATTCTTATCTATAAGGCACAAAACTAATTTAAATACAGAACAGAAATGATCTGTTGAAAATTTGAGAGAGTCCCACACTGGGAAAATTAGGAGTCCAAAAAGAGTGGGGGGGGTGGAAAGTATTTGTTAGCCTTCAAATATTTGGGTTTGACAGAAAACAGAAGGCAACCCATCTCTAAAATTGGTAACTTGGGGTGTATTTTACTAATTCCTTGCAAAGTCTTATATTGTAGCTTGTTTTTTTAAAAAAGACCAGTCAACAAGAGAGGTTTTGGCAAATTTTGAGATATCAGCCAAGAGGAGGAAACAGTTCATTAGCAAGCAATCAAAACCATGGGGCCTTGCCAGAAATGAATATTTGTATCAAACAATGGAAAGTTTAATCAAGATGACATGAGGAATCGAGCCTTCACTTTGAAGAATTTCAAGAGGAATTCCAGACTGCTAATAATAGCATTTTCTTGGCTACTGGAATTTGAAGAGAAATTTCTTAGTTGTGCTAATTTGAAGAAGGGGGAAAAACTGTTTAAACTGATTCCCATCCCATCAGATTACCTTTTGTTAGTAGCACAGAAATAAAAACACAGGTAGTTCTCAACTTATAACAGTTCATTTATTGACCATTCGAAGTTACAACAAAAAAATGACTTACAACCGTTTTTCACACTTACAACTGTTGCAGCTACTCCATTATCAAAAATTCGAAGGCTTGGCAACCAGCTCATATTTATGACAGTCGAAGTGTTCTGGGGGGGGTCACATGGTCCCTTTTTGCAACCTTCTGACAAGCAAAGTCAACGGGGAAACCCGGATTCACTTAACAACCGTGTGTCTCATTTAACAACTGCAATGATTCACTTAATATCTGTGGCAAGTAAGGTCGTAAAATGGGACAAAACTCACTGAACCAATGTCTCCCTTAGCAGCACAAATTTTGGGCTCAATTGTGGTCGTAAGTCGAGGACTACCTGCAATGGATAATCGAACAAAATAACCAACTAAAAAAAGGCAGAATTAAAAATTTTAAAACTATTCACTCTGTTCCTTTTATACTCCTACTTCTTGCAGGTTTTTGTCAGAGTAACCAAATATAAATATTATCAGGTTAGGAAGGTGCTCCAAGCGAACAAAAACTACATAAATATGGACCCCTCTTACTTTTAAAGACTCCTGGTGATTCCTAAAAGAACTGGAGGATGAGGAGCGAATAAAAGTAGAAGTAAAAGTTTGGGATCTTAGATTTTTGTGATTAAAAGGGGCTTGCTACTAAATCTAAAAGGCAGAACATGTTTAAAACAAACTGGGGGGGGGGGGGACAAACAGTGAATTTCTCAGAGACCCAGGAAGACTGATGGATAAAGTTGAACTGAATGGATACTATGTTCCCCCCCTCAGGATAAATAATGAGGCATTTTATTCTCTTATGCTACATTCTTTATCTATTGAGGTAACTATCTCAAATGTTATTGGAATAAAAAGTATCTTAAAAGTTCCTCTTCTCTGCTCCAGGTGCCCAAGTTCATAATAGCAATAGCCCTTAGACTTATATACCGCTTCACAGTCCTTTTACAGCCCTCTCTAAGAGGTTTACAGAGTCAGCATTTGGTGAGAATCGAACTGCCAGCAGTCGGCAGAGTTAGCTTGCAATATTGCATTCTAACACTGCGCATGATGGATGGATGGATGGATGGATGGATGGATGGATGGATGGAAAGAAGGAAGGAAGGAAGGAAAAAAGGGGAAAAAGAAGAGCAAAGCAATAGCAATAGCAATAGCCCTTAGACTTATAGACCACTTCCCAGTGCTTTCCAGCCCCCTCTAAGCGGTTTACAGAGTCAGCCTCATGCCCCCAATTATCTGGGTCCTCATTTTACCCACCTCTGAAGAACAGAAGGCTGAGTCAACCTTGAACCTGTTGAGAATTGAACTCCTGGCAGTGGGCAGAGTTGGCCTGCAATAGCAATAGCCCTTAGACTTATATACCGTTTCACGGTGCTTTTACAGCCCTCTCCAAGCAGTTTACAGAGTCAGCCTCTTGCCCCCAACAATGACATCAATGATACTGCAGTGAAGAATTTAAATATGTTCACCTGTTTAAGAGACTGCCGTTTCTAAAATAAAATAAATGTAGTCTTTGACTTATGACTATCGAGCCCAAAATTTATGTTGCTAAGTCTTAACTTTACGACTTGTGAACTTCAACTCCCAGAATTCTGAGAGTTGAACTCTGCACATCATACATTTGCCACAACTGGAGACTCTTGTGCTATGGGATGAAAAGGACTGGACAACCTCTGCCTGAGACAAACATCTATCTCATGCTTCTTTTGGACAAAATAACCAGCTGAGATTGCCAAGACCATCTGTTTTACATTACGTCCTGGTCTGCTTTACAACAACTGTCTTCCTTATTTTCCCCAGTTTTAGTTTGTTTAAGCTGGAGGGACAAAGACAGTGCAAAAATGTGTTGTTGTTGTTGTGCTGAAGTTCAGTAAACTTCCTTAATTGTGGTTTCACAAACATTTATCTTCTGGGCACCTTTCATATGATCCACAAAACTCTCTCCTTGTTTTAAGGTCTTAGCAAAGGAAGCATCTTTTCTCATATACAAATAATAGCAACAGCAATAGGCACTTAGACTTATATACCACTTCTCAGTGCTTTGCAGCCCTCTCTAAGTGGTTTACAGAGTCAGCCTCTTGCCCCCACAATCTGGGTCCTCAATTTACTGACCTCAGAAGGATGGAAGTCTAAGACAACCGTGAACTTGGTGAGATTCAAACTGCCAAATTGTAGGCAGCCAATAATCAGCAGAAGTAGCCTGCAAGACTGCACTCTACCTACCATGCCACAGAGGCTCTTAAGAAGGGGGAAGGAAAGGTTCCTGCATGTTGCTTTTCCCTACCTCATTGAAAAGAGGAGTTTCCTGCACCTTCCCCTGAAGCAAACTGTGTGTCAGATTACCAAATTCAAATCGGAAACCCAAAGCAACATTAACAAAGCCTTCCTACACACTCACCTTTCCAACAGGTTGTGGATTGCCTTGAAAAGCAGCGTCCTGCATTCGTATGAAAGCCCGTTCTCCCAAAACCCCTCTTCAACCACTGCAAGAGAGAGAAAAACAGCAGATGTTAGCATTTTCTTTTATTTCTTTATATCTTCCTTTTATTATTTTTATAAATAATTAAAGGCAGCTGGCATACCTAATACTCCTTCCTCCTCCTGTTTTCCCCACAACAACAACTCTTTGATGTGAGCTTGGATGAAAAAGAGGGAATGGGCCAAAGTCACCCAGCCATTTTCAAACCAAAAGCGGGACTAGAACTCACTGTCTCCTGGTAATCAGCCCAAAGTTATCCAGCCATGTTCAAGCCTAAGGAGGAAGTAGAATTCACTGTCTTCTGGTGATCAGCCTAACATTACCCACCCAGCTTTCATGTATAGCAGGGGTGTCAAACTCATAGTCTGTGGGTCGCATGTATCGCATGTTGGCCAGCCCACACCCGGCTTCGTGAAGGGGGAGAAAAGTTGCAATATGTCACATGACGATGCCACGATGCCATAAGTTTGACACCCCTAATGTGTAGCATCTTTCTAGAGTTTGTTGAGCAATAAAAACAACTTCAAATAGGATGAGTTCAGACATTTTTAAACTTCTGTTGTTTAAATCCTGATCAGAATGGCTACCATGCTTAATTTCTCATTGTGATTGTATCTATTTCATCTATGTTTCCAAAGATTCGCTCTCTTCACTAATATATGTGCTTTGATTATTCATATAGTTGCTGTCGAAGGTACAAAAATTACAACACCATCCATCGACGGAACAACAGAAGTTGATGAAGTAGATGACACAATGCTAAGCTCACCTCTGCTATGTACTCAGTGGATGATTCTGGATCCACTCTCTATCTGAATCCTGGATACATAAAATTGAATTCAGCAGACATATGGGGAGCGATTAAAAACAAGCTAAACATTTTGGGAATTAAGAGCTTGACTCTTCAGCTCCAGAGTGAACAAAAGCTTTCAAAATCCTACCATAATCAACCCTCTGCACATAAATATAACATAAATATAGGTATCTATGGAGATTCTCAGTCATCCAGGTCATGGTTGTCCCAAAGGTGCATTTTCAAGAGGCACCGGGACTTTCTGGTTTTTCGTTGAAGGCGTTTTCTCTTTCAAGAAGCTTGGATGAGAATGACCTAGAATCTCCATTAGATATTTAGCAATGCACACCCTTCGAATGGTGCAGGAGAGAGCTGAAGAAGCTTCTTGGATGAGAAGCGAAATGTCTTCAAAGAAAACCCAGTTGCCTCTTGAAAAAGCACCTTTGGGACATGAACACAAATAGCCCTTTTCAACCATTTGGCGTCAGAAAACTATATAACTCCAAACATAGAAAAACTCATAAACCGTGCAAAAAACTTTTGACTGACAGATCAGCAGTTTTCTGATTTTTTTTTTAAGGATGGCAGCCAAGCAACCTTTCCTAGCGTCTGCTCATTTCTGATAGTCCAATTTCTGAACTGCAAAGAAAGAAGTCATGTAGGGATCATAACAGACGTATGAAACATATTTAGCAGCAGTTGGGACATTGCTGGTTTTAAAATTCAGCCTTTTACGTCCGTTTGATTTTAATTTTAAATTGGGTTTTCATTTCAATTTGTTTTCATTTTAACTTTTCATTTGTTTTCACTTTAATTTGTTAAGCTGTTTAACAACAACTTTGAAACAACTTTGTTTAAAAACCAAAACAGCCAATGAGATTTCACATCCTTCAGTCGGGCAAACAGTTGGTTTGAAAAAATAGGATTTGTATGATAAAAATAGCAGAGGCACAAGATTAATAGGCCCATCCGGCAGTGCCACTGGGTTTCCCACCTAATGTGCAGTTGACCTTTAAACAAATATCTGTACTCACAAAGGAAGAAGTTCAGAGTTAGTCCCATCTACAATTTCTAAATCTCAGGTACCTGAATTAACTAAAAGTTATTGTCCTGCACACTGACTTACTATTGTCATGCTATTGGCTTGCTGCATAAAGGCAGGGGAACATACGTTATGGGACACGATTAGTTGCTTGGTCATTAAAAATGACTGAAAATCAATTTCTTCCTCTGTTGTGCTGAAAAGCTTTTTAGACTAAAGCGTGGCGCACGAGATAAGGAAGCAAACAATTACAGATGGAAGCTTTTTTTGTACATTAAAAAAAAAAGAAGCTGTTTTTTTCTCTCCCTAGGATGCCCTTTCTTCAGCATTAAAAAAAATCAATCTGAAAATCCAATTCATTGGCAAACGTCTACATTAAATAAATATATCAAAAATCCAATTACCACAGACTGGAACTAACAGCATTTTATCTCCGGTTGAATTTGTCCATTTAAGTGACAAATGCAAAAGTATCTCGGTGCCCTAGAAACTGACGTTCACAAAGCCAACAAAAACAGCATTGATTCTGAAATACTGCATTAAGGCCATAAACCATCTAATCAAAGGCCAGGCTATTTGATCTATCGTTGTTGCAATACCACCGATACCCTGCAAATTACGTGTTTGAAGTGCGTTCCAACTAAATGGACTTGCTGCTATGGTATGTGCAATGAAGCCCTGTCTCCTGCTCACATGCCTTACGCTGCTTTTAGCCGAGGAAGTGTGTCACCGTGTACTATATTCAAACGATGGGGAAAATATCTTTGCCATCCCATCATTATTGCATTACCTCACCCTGTTTGTTTTGAGGCTATTACAAATGCGTAGGTAGATAGATAGGTAGATAGGCAGGCAGCAGTGGTGCATTTCAAAATAGTTTACCACCAGTTTGGGGGGCGCTCTTTGCATGCGTGCACACTTTGTGTGCATGCACACCAAACGCGCACTTTGTGCATGTGCAGAGCCTTTCCGACTCACCCCCCTGCAATCCTGCACACTCCCTGTTGCTTCAGCAGCTGATGTGTGGCACTTTTGTGTGCTGCGCAAAGCAGCTGCGCTTCGAAAGCAGGGGCTAAAGGTCAGTATGGGAGCCCTGGTGGGAGGGTGGGCCCAACAGCTGCTCATCGGTGCTACCAGCTCGGTAGAACCGGGCCAAACATGTAAAATAGCATCACTGTTCGGCAGGCAGGCAGAGGATGGATGGATGGGATGGACAGACGGATGGACGGACGGACAGACAAGGAATGGATGGATGGATGGATGGGATGGGATGGACAGACGGACGGACGGACGGACAGACAAGGAATGGATGGATGGATGGATGGGATGGGATGGACAGACAGACGGACGGACAGACAAGGAATGGATGGATGGATGGATGGATGGATGGATGGATGGATGGAATGGACAGGCAGAAAAGGAATGGATGGATGGATGAACAGACAGACTGGTAGGGAGGTAGATACATGTAGTCCTAGACTTACAACCACAATTAAGCCCAGGATTCATGTTGCTAAGCGAGAAATTTGTGAAGTGAGTTCTGCCCCATTTTACGACATTTCTTGCCACCTTTGTAAAGTGGATCGCTGCAGTTTTTAAATTAGTAACGTGGTTGTTAAATGAATCTGGCTTCCCAATTAACGTCGCTTGCCAGAAGGGCGCAAAAGCAGATCACCTCTCTCTCTCTCTCTCTCTCTCTCTCACACACACACACACACACACACACAGAGGACATTGCAACCATCATAAACGTGAGTCAGGTGTCAAGCATCCAAATGTAAATCATGCAACCATGGGGATGCTGCTATAGTTGTAAGTGTGAAAAATGATCATAAGTCACTTTTTTCAGTGGCATTGTAATTTTGAACAGTCACTAGATGAACTATTGGAAGTTGAAGACTACCTGTAGACCAACGGAGAGACAGAATGATGAGAGAGAGGGGGGGGGAGGGAGGGAGNGAGAGAGAGAGAGAGAGAGAGAGAGAGAGAGAGAGAGAGAGAGAGAGAATACATTCCACAGCATGGGAATATTAACAGGCAATTTAATAGACATGCCTAGAGTGGGAACAGCTGAGCTATTTACTGTTTACTATTTTTTAATAGAGTGCTAAAACTAAGGTGTTCGCATTACATGGTTTTAAAAAAACTCACTCAAAGATAAAACAATGATCACCTTTGATAAAGGAAAGATACTTTTTATTATATTGGAAAGCTAAGGGGGCTGACACACACACACACACACAGACATCTATACGTAAAACCACTCAATGCCCCACAGACCTAAAACCATCACCCCCAAACAAATTAAACCCAATAAACTGGCTTTGAATAAGTCTGACAATAATCTGTAGAGGACTTTCAACTCTCTCATTTGTTTTTCACCTTGTTTCCCCCCTTAAATAGAACAGCTCTGCTACCTCATTTTGCTGATCGATTGTGATATGTTTCATGTTTGACTCTTATATTGGGTTTCCCTTGAAATGCTCTTTATATAACTATGAAAAACAACGTCTCTTTCATTTGGTCTTTTCACTTGCTTTCAGGATTATATTGGTACGTTATCGCCAACTCCTTTGTGTTTTTTTCAGTGCTTCCAGATACTGAAAAACATGGTTACATAAACATAAAAAAACACCCTGAAAATGTGCTGTTTAACAAGACAGTTTTAAATAAGACTCAGCTACTTTCCCTGGGACTAATGCAGACTTACTTCTCGAGGGTCGATGTGCAGAATATTGTTAGACAGAAACAGAAGCTGTTGACTCTTATTTTTGCATTTAACTTTTCTTTTTTAATGTTTTTGATTCCTCTTCTAGCCCCAAAAGAGTCACAGGGCGCTCAGTGTGATCCTGAAATTTATTTTAATTCAAGACTTTCACACTGCATAGAAAGTAATTGTGGCCGTGTTCTACCAGGACAGTTTAACAACAAAATCACCGAGATAATTGCTTCTTTCAAATATGACAACAATGGGGATTGTAATCCACCCAAACCACTTCAGTCTGGCAGGAGATTGTGTGTGTGTGTGTGTATGTGTGTGTAGTGTGTGTGTACACACACAAAGATACATACAAATTATATAGCATAGATATTTTTAAAAATCTTTGCGTGTGTGAAGATTTTTAAAGCAATTACATTAAAGCACCTAATAAACATGTTCTCTTCAGACTAATAAGCTGAAAAACCAAAGCTTTGTTTTAAAGATGATTAAACATTGCTTATCTCTGTCTTGTAAGACAGACCCCCCCCCCCAAAAAAAAAACCACACACACAAATTCTGCCTTATGAGAAGAAATAATTGCCTTGAAGGAACCAGACAGAGAAAAGGATCATTCACATTTCAAGCCACTTCAAGACAGCCATATGCTTAGTGGATGTATGGGATAGGCCAGTATAAATGTTGAAGTGGGGAGGGGAGACAACCTAGATACTATATGTAGGCATGGGAAGTGTGGAGAAAGGCCTCTCACAAATGCAATCCAGGTGACTGATAACTGCAGCAATGAAATTATCTAGTGCAACAATATAGTTCAACTTAAGAGAGAGACAGTTTGGTCAAGTGTTCAGGCACCAGACTAAAAACCATGAGGCTGTGAATTCTAGTCCTGCCTGAGCCATGAAAGCCAACTGGGTGACTTTGGGCCAATCACTAGGAGACTTGGAGTTCTAGTCCTGCCTTAAGCATGGAAAGCTGGCTAGGTGATTTTGGGAGAGTCCCTATCTCCCAGCCCAAATCACCTCATAAGGCACGTTTGCCATGTTTGCTGCCTGGAGTTATTTATAAAAATAATAAAGGTGGGATACAAATAAATAAATAAAATAAAAGAGATCTCAGATAAAGTAAGATTTCTTATTGCTGAGATTTCCTGTACTTCTGCATTATGGACAGGATGTAATTAGGCAGATACACTGAAGTTGAGAAGTAAACCATCTTCTTCTCTGTGCTATTTGATAAAAGTTTCCTTGAAGTAGAGCTCTGTTACTGATGATGCTTCTTAATACAACACAGACACAATTTCCCGCTGCTTCCTTCTGGGATATGTTTTCAACTTCCCAGATCAATCTATGCTCCCCTCCTGGTAGTAATCACTCTCAGAGTGCAAATCAAATCGACTACTTCATGGTAGTCTCTCTCAGAGTGCAAATCAAGATCAATCCCAATTAATTTTTAGAGCTTGGCCCAAGTTGTTTTTGACACTGTCATCTAGCTGGACTCGGTATATTGTGTTATCATCTCATTTTATTTTGAAAAACTCTCCCCAGTAAAACAGAAAGCCTGCAACACCCATTGCTTTCTGTTGTCATCAAGTCTGAAAAAAGCAAAATTAAGCCCACGTTCTTGGGATGGGTGGGGTAGAGTCTGAGGCCATTTCGGGATTGAGGCAAAGGATCTGGAACGTGCTGCTAGAAAATGCAGGCTGGATGTGCCAAATTCTGCCTTCCATGGAGTGGAACTCCCAACAGTTATGACTGTTCAAAAGCAATGGAAAAAAGAAAGGGAAAAAAAAATCCTGCCAAATGACAAATGAAGCTTCAGAGAAACCTGTTTTGGTTCAACCTGTCCTCGAGGAATATTTCCAGGCATATTTTTTTAAAAAATGATATAGTACCAAGGAATGACTGGCACTGTTAATCCTTCATCATGGACGTTTAGCCAAGCAATCTTGAAACAAAGGGCCTGCTAATCTCTATTATGAAAGCAACCAGATAAAGACGTTTTTAATTGTCTAAATGTTTTCAGTTCTGAATAGGAAGGAAGCTTATTCCATTTATTGTTCTATTTTAATTTGGATAGTTTTGAGGTCCTTATCTTTTGCAAGTACAGACAGATCAGAACAGTGTAAAACAGAGAGACTAAAATTCTATTTTAGACACACCTGCGCAGTGAAAGAAAAATGCTGAACCAGCGAGGTCAGAAAGTATGATATCTGTTGCTAATAAAACACATAGCCAGCAGAGGGAGCTTACCAAGCTGAGCTTCAGGATTTGTTAAAAACAAGTCTTAACACCCCCCCCCCCAAAACCAGGAAGATTGACACACATTAATAATCCAAAAAGGGGGTGGGGTATTATAGAGATTCTCTTACAATGCATAAAATTTCAATTTCAAAACCGGACAGCCAACTCCAGTGAAAATTAGCCATCCAAGAAACATACAAAACAGTTAGTAACATTTGTAATCTGGACAAGCAATTTAGCAGATCTATTGTTCATCTCAACTTATAAGGTTACACAGCCTGAGGATACATAAAGGTTGGGGGGGGGGAGAGAGAAAAGTCCCTTGTTGTGCACTGTAAGGTTTCCTTTTCCTTTTGGGTTGGAAAGTGATCTATTTTTATTGCTCAAACATAATAAAGCCTTGGCAGTTAAAATAAGAGAACTATCTTCTGGTCTATTTAAACCTCCTTTCTGTACATTTTAACCCTTCATAAATCAGAAGTGTGAGAATAATTGTGGGGGGCCACGTCTCAAATTCATGGGTCTGGCATTTTTTTGCCAAAACCCACCCAGAGTATGGTGGGATGTATTTGTGGGTCTAGGACAACGCACCACGGTCAACTCACCACAACCAATTCACCACGGCCAACTCACCGTGGCCAACTCGTCACGAGACAATTCGCTGCGGGACAAGAGTTACATTAATGTTGAAGAGATGGTTGAACCGAGACATTGATGAATGGATGTCAAAGGAGGGACAAAATGAAATGTACATGACCAAAATTAAAATGTTTTTTTCAAAAAATTATTTTAAATAATGAAACTGAATTATTGACTTGTCCTGCAGTGAGTTGTCCCACAGCAACTTGTCCCATTCCGTGTATTTGTAAGGTTAGCATCTGCAGCTTATATCTCAAAGTAACACCACAATGGTCACATTTTGAAGTTGTATTCTAGAACAGAGGGTCCCCAATCCCTGGTACATGGATTGACACCATTCTGTGGCATGCCAGCAACTGGGGCATGCAAACAAGCCAAAGTCCCATCCATGGGATGCAGGCACCACACAAAACCACCACCTCTCCAGTCTATAGAAAAACCTGTCTTGCTCTAGAAGGTGTAACCACCAGTGAACCACTATCTCTAACAACATCCAGTTGACATCCTCTTCTCTGGAGGGTCCACAGAAACAAATGACAATGTGCAGAAAATAATTGCCATTCTCTAATGGCACATGCATGCAAAAGATGTGCCACACAGGTTCACACAGAGCCCTTTACAATTTGACGGCTGAAGTTTTATAGCCCCCATATGTTTACATGTACACTGGCAAAGATGACTTAGTTTTGGGAAACCGAACAACCGTGGCAAAATAAAATAAAGACGCTGCCAATATTAACCTTGGGTGCCATCCCAAAACAATTGGGGGGGAACCCCTTGAACACAACCGGCATTGACAAAAATCACCATCAGTCAATGGCAAAAGGCAGCTTTCCTTGGAACAGCTTAAATCTTGCAATGATACTTTAACATCAACAACCTTGGGAAAGACTTGTTCGGTTGATAAAAGTGCTAAATCCAATCTAAACATCTGGCCAATTATGTGACTTACCATAATACAACCATAATAATAATGCACAGAAATATTTAATAGGTGGATAAAAATGCCAAATCCAGACTAAACATCTGGCTGACTATGCAATCAACCAAACTGCACCTTACTGAATCCTGCAATTAGCCTACCAGCTGAATACTATACCCCAAATGGCTACTAATGGCCTTCCAGGATTTCAAAGTTCACTTGGAAATACCACAGTGCAAACTTATAATTTTCTGCAAGTAAAACCTATGTTCAGGGCTATGATTTTTGTGATATTCCAATTGTTGTATTACTTCAGCCAATTAAGACTTCCCAGTGGCTTATCTGTCTTCCCAGTGGCTTATCTGAACTCATATTTTACAACACGTGAAGATTTGCAAAATAAAAAATTAAGAGAGAGCGATGAAGGCAAATAAGGCTAGCTGAAAGTTGAAAATACTGATGCACACACTGCAAGAGCGAACAATAAACTGAAGAAGGAAACATTACATGCAGCTAAGGCATAATTCTCCCATTTTCCATGGCAACCAGACCTGAATCACAAACTCAACAGACACATTGCATTTGGAGAGCACGGCTGAAATAACTTATAAATATACAAAGATGAACAAAGTGTCTTCTCATTTTTCCTTTGTAGGGCAGGACAATAAGCGCTTAAATCCTAGATATATCTAATTTCCCCAAATCTTCAACTGGGGAGAAAAACAGCCTATACACAGAACAATTCATATTTAGCATTTGCATCCCACCTAACTTCAGAGTAGCTAACATTGAAATAAAAACTTGTAAAATTGCAATATTAATTATCACCTAAATATAATCATGGTGAAAGGGGGATAAAAAAATACACTGAAATTAAAAAACAATCCACATTGTAGCTCTTCAAATGCTCTCTTGCCGAACTCAGTTTTCAAAAGATATGCATGACGGAACTATACAGATTTTGGGGGTTGCATATTTCAGAAATAAGCATGCTGCTGAAGATTTGTCTCCATATAGCCCATGCCTTGAACTGTCCAAGGGGAGGAATTGGGGAGGAGAGACAAAGAGGAGAATAAATAAATAGATAAGCCAGATACACAGAGGATAGGTAGATGATAGATGATAAAAGACAGGGAGGGAGAGTGGATGGATAGATAATAGATGATAACAGATGACAGATGAAAGATAGATAATAAATGATAGATATATAATGGATAGAAGATCGATAATACATAGATAAAAGAAGATTGGAAAGACAGAGACAAAGAGAGATGATAGAGAGACGAAGGAAGGAAGAAAAAATCAAGGAAGGAGGGAGGGAGGGAGGGAGGGAAGGGAAGGAAGGAAGGGATAGAGACAGAGATTCAGATAGAAACTGACTGACTGGCCGGCTGGCTGGCCTGCAGGCAGGCAGGCATAGAGACAGGGACAGACAGACCAAAAAGGAAGTCTCAAGAACTTAAGCCAGCCATCGAACCCAAGTAAAGTTTGATCCATGAGACTGAAGGGAGGAGGGGGACAAGTCTTTTCTGCAAGCTGGTCTGTAAGGCTTTTAAAGAAAATGCTTGCTAATTGCTCCCGCTTCTATCCATGCTGCCCCGCACACTTTCCTTTTCCTTTCCTGCAAAATACATTTAGTCACAAAGGAATACATCAGATCATATCAACAATAAGGAGGACAGAAATTGGAGACCAGCCAGCTCTGAAATGATCATGCAAAAACACAGATGTCCTGGTGTTATTATTCCCCACAAATTCTCTGTCTGATATCTTCTGTCCTACGCAACTGGCAAGAACATTTGCGAACTCTTTTTAACAATTGCATCTCCCCCTACATACACATACACAATTTTTTTAACGAAATCCACACGGTCGGATCACAGACAAAAAAACCCACAAAACCCTTCCTTCGACCATTTCAGATTCTACACACAAGGAAATTACAGATGGCACCTTAAAAGCATGATAACGCTGACATAAATCAAAGTGATATTCCCATTCTGTATTGACTTTCAGAGGCAGGTTCTAAAAACCCCCTTGCAATGCAAGCTGAACGTTTCAAAGTTGGATTTAATGTCATCATTTTCCTAACACAACATATTGCACTTCCAGCTTGCTTAAATATTTGCTCAAGAATTAAAACAAAGATAGGTAGTCCTTGACTTAGGGTAACAACTGAGCCCAAAATGTATGTTGTTGTTAAGTGGGAAATTTGTTAAGTGAGGCTTGCCCCCTTTTGAGAGAGGAGGGGGTCAAGCTATTTTCCAAGGCACCTGAAGGACAGACAAGGAATAATGGGTGGAAATGGAACAAGGAGAGATTCAGTCTGGAAATAAGGAGGAATTTTCTGACAGTGAGAACAATCAAGCGATGGAACAGAAGTTGCCTTCGGAAGTTGTGGGAGCGCCATCACTTGAGACTTTCAAGAAGAGATTGGACTGCCATTTGTCAGAAATGGTGTCGGGTCTTTAGGACAGAACAGTTGAGCTAAGCCATGCCCGGGCTCCTTGCTGTCTCCTTCTTGCTCACACAGCAAATACGATTTCAGTTTCCATGTTTTAGCTTCCAAACAGCCCTCAACTCTCTCACACACTGACAGGATGCTAGCCAGATGAATACCGATGGATGCTGGAAGGCAGAGGCACAATTTTTTCCCCTTATTTTCCTCCCAAAAAACTAAGCCCGACCACATAGTTTCGTAGCGAAGCACAGGTATAGAGCTAGTAATGTTACATAGCAATAGCACTAAGACAGCCCTCTCTAAGCAGTTTACAGAGTCAGCATATAGTATAATATATAATAGACTTATTATCTTATGTCATATTATGCTGTGTTGCTGTAGTATATTACATTATACCACATTATTACATTAAGTTGTGTTATATCCATATCGCTATTAACACCTATTCACTTATGCTTTTAAAAAATTTAATGACTTTTCATAAATGTATTGTTTATTGTTAGACACCACCCGGAATCACTCTTTGTGAGATGGGAGGTCCTAATAAATTTGCTATATGAATAAATATTGCTAAAACTAATGGGATAACACTCTTCTTTTCTACTGTATGCAAACCACTATTTGTTCGTTCTGTGTTGTTTCTCTCGCTACAAAGACAATATCCTAAACAAAGACTTGGAAGAGTCGAGCCGATCATTTTATCCATTTTTTATAAAAAGAATCTTTACAGGGGTTTAATTTAAATCAGAATCGACGTAGCCATCCCCCACAGTCCTGGTGTTGCCCTAAGGTGAAATCTGTGTTCCGGACGACCATAGAACCCTTGTCATTACACATTAGCCTCAGATAAAGAGTCAACCGCCATCTCATCTTTTGGTACTTTGCCCGGAGCCACGGCTTCCTGTTGCTTACAGTCAAATTGGTCCCATTAGATAGGCATACCTACATGGCATGCAGCCCTCTCAATTCCTGGCAAATAGATGGGGAAGAAATGGAGGTAGTGGCAGATTTTATTTTCCTGGGCTCCAAGATGGGGACTGCAGCCAAGTAATTAAAAGATGCTTCCTCCTTGGGAGGAAAGCTATGGCCAATCTAGATAGCCTACTCGAAAGCAGAGACATCACCCTGCCAACAAAAGTGCGTAGAGTCCAGGGTGTGGTTTTCCCAGTTGCAATGTATGGCTGTGAAAGTTGGACCATAAGGAAGGCTGAGCGGCCAAGAATGGAGGCCTTTGAATGCTGGGGCTGGAGGAGAAGACTCCAGCGAGTCCCTTGAACTGCAAGGTGATCCAACTGGTCAGTCCTAGAGGAGATCCACCCTGACTGCCAGATCCTAAAGATGAAACTCAAAGACTTTGGTCACCTGACGAGAAGGAAGGAAGGACTCACTGGAGAAGAGCCTAATACTGAGAAGATGGAGGGAAGAAGAAGGAGAAGGAGAGGAAGAGGGGATAGCACAGAAGGAGGGGGCTGGATGGAGTCCCTGAAGCAGTCGGTGTGAGCTTCAATGGGCTCCAGAAGATGGTTGAGGACAGGAAGGCCTGGAGGAACATTGTCCATGGGGTCACGACGGGTTGGACACAACTTCACAACTAACAACAACAATCTACATTTTTACTGACCATGCGTGATAAGGAATCCCTGACATCGTTTTGTGGAGGTTTTTTGTCTGTATGACAAGTATGTCAAATGTTGCCTATAAATCCAAGACTTACCTAAGCAATTTAACGACATGAGTCATTACAACCCAAGAGAACATCTTCACATAAAGAAGAGCTTTCTTTGAAGTGCCTTCCGCATACATACTGCTGCCTGCTTGGTATTCAGGTGTAGGAGGAGAGCAGTCAGAGCCGGAGGGTGGAGTTAAGCGAGTCATACACCTAGAGTCATTTACGTTCTCACAAATGGCCCAAGTCCAACCCCTCTTGGATTCCGTTCACTCTTATCTAGCACTAATTTAGTACTGAATGTTAGTTGACTAGATTCTTGTGCAATAAGCTTCAGCAATAAATCTCCTTTGTTTTGTTTTTTTTGAACCAGACATCAGACCTCAAACAAACCACTGGCTTTTTAACTGGCCTCAGTTAACATTTTAATTTCATGCAGGGTCCAGAAGTGGTATTCAGCAGGTTCCAACCAGTTCTGGAGAACCGGTAGCGGAAATTTTGAGCAGTTTGGAGAACCAGCAAATGCCACCTCTGACTGGCCCTGCCTCCATCTATTCTTTGCCTCCCATAGAATACCAGCAGATTGGCTGAGTCTTCTTTGGTTGCCCTACACAGGAGAATGGAGCTGGAAAGCAGGTTAGTGGGCTGGGGAGGAAATGGTGATTTTACTGTATCCTTCCCCTGCCATGCCCTAAGCCACACCCACAGAACCGGTAGTAAAAAATTTGAATCCCACCACTGGCGGGGTCTCTTCTATGCCCTTTCAGGAAGCCCTATATCATTCTCACCAGTCTCCTAATCTTGGAGACTTGAGTTCCCTGGTGGAAGTGGCAGACTTCACCTCAAACCCCCACCACCCTTGCTCTCCACCCACCCATCTTCTTGTTATCGTATTGATCTATTCCGATTGAAGGGTTTTTTTTCATTCTTTATTTTATCGTGCTATTTTACTTCTGTTTTGTTTCCTCTCTTTTCATTTCTTCCTTTTTACTGCTGCAAGCCAGCTAGAGCTGCCACATGGCGAGATAAGTGGCAAATAAATTTAACAAATAAATACATAAATAAACAAATAATCCATGGACTATCACAAATCTCTTGGTCTTAGCAGCTGGAAGATCTAAAGGCTCCATAGAACAACACATCTCATGTTATCAGAAATAGGGATCTGCGCACACTTACAACAAACAGTTCATTCAGTGCTCAAAGTTACAACGGCACTGAAAAAAAGTAACTTATGACCGCTTTTCACGCTTGTGACTTTTGTAGCATCCCCATGATCACGGGATCAAAATTGAGACGCTTGGCAACTGGTTCATACTTATGACTGTTTCTGTATCCCAAAGTCAGGTGATCCAGTTTTGCAACCTTTTGACAAGCAAAATCAACAGGGAAGCCAGATTCACTTAACAACCGTGTTACTAACCTATCGACAATGGTGATTCGCTTTAACAACGGTGGAAAGAAAGTTCATAAAATGGGGCAAAACTCACTTGACAAATGTCTCACTTAACAACATGAATTTGTAAACTCAATTGTGGTTGTAAGTCCATCTGTACTAGCAATGGTAGCACTTAAGAGTGTATACTGCTCCATAGTGCTTTACAGTGGTTTACAAATGTTACAATATTGCCCCCAACAATTTGGGCCCTCATTTTACTGACCTCAAAAGGATGGAAGGCTGAGTCAACCGCAAGGATCGAACTCCTGGCAGTGGGCAAAGTCAACCTGCAATACTGCATTCTAACCCCTAAGCCATCAGGGCTCCTGATATTACCGGTAACCGAGGTGCGTATGAATTGAAATGCCACTGAAATATGATGACATTTCTTGAAACATGGCTATATTTTCTGCCCCAGGAAGCTTTTCTTCAGAAAAGAATACAATGAGGCAGATTTTACTAATACGTTGAATGTGAAAAGCAAGGGGAACTGAAGCATGTAATTCAATAATTGCAGACTAAATATTTCAACAAGAACTTGGAAGCATCTTTCCTTTCCAAGCATTGCATTTTGTTTGGTTGTATACAACTTCTCAGAAGAAATGAAACTGTCTGCCAAGCCAGTGTGTTGAATACAGAAGCTTTCAGTTGCTGGTTTATGTTACAGGTAGTCCTCAACCTTAATAGAGCCTGGAACTTCCATTGTATCTGATGATAGTCATAAGTCAAGGCTCCTTTGTGCGATTTTATGACTTTTTTTTAAGTGCGGAGGTTAAGCGAATGCAGCAGTCATTAACCCATTTTCAATATTGGCTGCTTTTTGTCAGAAAAATACCTCGTAATTCAATGTCTAAGAAACAAGAGGCAGTCTGTTCATAAGTATGAGTGGAAGTTCTTAACCCAGGAACGGCCCATAGTCAGACATGCTGAACCTTGCTTAGAGGGGATAATTCATTTTTTTGGGTGCAAATCTTCCGAGAATTTCAATCCCTCTAGATGCAAGCCTTCCATAGGGTTGTTTTTTTTTAAATGGATTGGCAAGAAACATTCAAAAGAAGGCATCAATTCAGTGTTGAGAGGGCACAGCTTTTTAGTAAAAAAGGTTAATTTCTCCTTTTGCTATCAATCAAGGTTTTTTAAAAAAAAATTATTAATTTGAGTGCCTATGTACGTATTACAGGATTTATATGCTACTCCAATCAGCGTAACTCTGAGTGATGTACATTCCACAAACCAGTAATTGGATTGCAGCACAATTACAGCTAAGACTGAACAAAACCAATTAAGATAAAAACAAACAAAACAATCACTCCTGACATCCCTAATTCCCTGATATTCTTCGTTGCCGCAAATTTCAGGTGCCTCGTTCCAACTCTTCTTGCCATCCTCTTTAGTCCTTCAGAGGAGCTGGGTTTTAATGAATGTATGCCTCTTTCAAATCCTAATCAGGAAATGGATAACCTTAGCTCAGAAGGCACTCATTTCCAGAGGAAAGAGACTAGATGAGAGACGTGCCTATCATCAATTTTTTACAGAAGACAGAACTTAGATAACTTCATTGTCACTTTGAATGTACACTAATCGGCACGCATTAAAATGAAACTCCATTGCATATGGCTCTCTTACGGTCACCACCTCCAATATACACTACATAAACAGGACAAAAATGAATGAATAAGTAAATATGCATATACCCACACAGAGAAACAACACAGTCTAGTTTGGATGTATACATGTACATGGCAAGATAAACAAATCTTGTGAATTTACGAGACGGATGGCATAGGGAACAAAGCTGTTACAGAATCTGGTAGTCCTGTTATAGATACTTGGAAACCTGCTCCAGACTGTGGGTGGGTGGGGTCCCGAACAATGCTTCGAGCTCTAAGCACATAGCGCTTATAAGCAGTATGCTGAATAACAGGAAGTGAGCTTCCTATCATGTTCTTGGTTGTCCTTCCCACTCTCTGTAGGGACCTTCTATCTGAGGCACTGCTACCATCAAACCAAACAGAATAACAAAGCTGGAAGGGACCTTGTAGGTCATCTAGTCCAACCCTTTGCTGAAGTAGGAGACCCTATACCATCTCTGACATATGGCAGTCCAATCTCTTCTTGAAGCCTCCAGTGATGAAGCACCCACAACTTCTGAAGGCAACTTCTCTTCCATCGGTTGATTGTTCTCACTGTACCAAAATATCTCCTTATTTCTAGGTTGAATCTCTCTCCTTGATCAGTTTCCATCCATGGATCCTTGGCTGGCCTTTGGGTGCTTTGGAAAATACACTGTCTCCCTCCTCTCTGTGGCAGTCCCTCACATATTGGAAGACTGCTACCACGTGTCATTTCTCGGAGTCAGGGCCTAAAGCCAGCTCTCCATCCTAGCTTTTTAACAGACAAGCAGACTGTAGAGAAGGCAGACCCACATGTATCCAGATGATGAGCACAAAGTCCATTGGTACAACTTGAACTGTACCTCAAGGCTAATGGCAACCCGTGCAGCTCCTTAAAATAATGGGGCCATGTGGGCAAACCAAGTGGACCCCATGATTACTCAAGGTATTGACTTGTGGATCAGCTGAAGGTTCCAGATGCTCTCCAAGGGCAGCCCCAGACAGATGAAACTGGAGTACAGCTAGTCCTCGACTCACAACTATTTTACTGAGTGACCGTTCAAAGTAACAACCCCATTGGAAGAACAGGCTTATGACTGTTTTATACAAACCTACAGCAAAAGTTTGCAGGGGCCAAATTCAATTTGGGGGCCAAATTTGGGGCTCCATTGTAATTGTTGAGGACTACCTACTCTCCAACGGTGAGATAACGAAGGTACTGGCGAGTCTGTTTTCCCAGGAGTGGCAAACCAGATGGAGCTGTGAAGCAGCCTTCCGGGCCACAGCTCCTTCGGCTCTCCAAGCAGGAGCCAAGAGTCCAAGAAAATCTGTAGTAGCTTTTACAGCAAGGCCTACATACTGTACAGTCCTCTAAAAACCCTTCTTCCTCTTCTGCCAATATCAGAATGTGTCACTAGCTAGAGGCATATTTGCTAAGGATTTACTGTCTGTGAAGATATTTATATAGGAGACTGCCGTAATACCTTATGGAAAGCAATTCTGGAGCTCGCACCTGAAGAGCCTTGAAAGAGCCTTTTATTTACAGGAAAGTGTCAACCTCCAGCCTCCTTCCTACATCTAAAGCTCTAGAGAATTCCCCCGTCTTCTGGATCTCGTTTATAACGCGCTATGGGCTGAAAGGGAAGGCAGGGACTGATCTGACACAGCATTGTTCCCAATGGAAGCATCCCTGCTTTCTATTCGAAGAGCAGAAAGCTGGAAACAAATCTGAAATGAACATTGCTGCCCATAGAAAAAGGAACAGTTAGCTAACCAATAGTCCATCGGATAGGGAAGTTGAGCCAAGTTAGACTTAGGAATGGGAAGTTTGGAAGCCCCCAATTCAGTCCATGAGTCCATGCAGTTCAACAAGATCATCATTACCTGCCCTAATGGGAATAGGACAGGATGGCTCACGATGTCAGACTTCCAGCAATCCTTCGTTTGAAACATTACCTCCGAGACTGACATTTTCTCAAAGTGATTTATTCAAAAGAAAAGAAAAAAGTGGTATCGGTGGAATTTCAGTACTGGAATCCTACCAGCTCATCCCACAAAACTCCACCTACCTCCAACCCCTTTTTCACACCTCATCAATCACATGAACCAATGATCTGCATTTTCAATACTTTGCTACGTCACTTTCTGTGACCTTGAACTAATAACTCATGATATTTTTTTTTCCCTAAGAACTATTCAATACATCACTTCCTCCCTCCAGAATTCTATGGCAATGATGAATCCCAGAGTTGACACACGGTTAAAGAACCTGAGCTTTTCAGCTGGAAAGCTGACAGACTAGGTTGGTGACCCAAGTGCCACATGATGGGGTGAGTTCCCATCACTTGCTCCAACTCCTGCCCACCTAGCAGTTCAAAAGCATGCAAATGTGAGTAGATAAATGGGTACCACTTCGGTGGGAAGGCAACAGCATGCCGTGTACCTCGGCATATAGTCATGCTGGTGGCTTGACCACAGAAGCATTTTCAGACAACCCTGGATCCCTGGGCTAAGAATCGGAGATGAGTAGCGCCCCCTAGAGGCAGAAATGATTAGAGAGAGGAAAGCTTTACCTTTAATGCCCTACACCTGAGCATATCAGATATGAAATGGGGACTTCCTCCATGCAAAACTCCACTCAAGGGCAACTCTCAATCAAGAATTAAAACAATATCAGTCATAAAACAGCAAACAAATCATATTAATCATGAGATTGAAATGAGCAGCATATAAATTCAGTAAATAAACATGTTTTCCATAAGCAATATCTTACGTATTTTCCTTTGATCCATCCTAATGGCGTGCATCCAGCTCTTACACAACAAACTGGTGTGTGAATGCTATTAAATTTATTTATTTAATAAATATTCTACCCATTTAACAAGGGATGTCTTGCTGCTGGTCACCAAACTTTTTTTTCCTTTCACTTGCTATAAAAATCACAGCGAAATATCAAGCTTGCTGATTTAATTATTAATGTTGTTTTATTTCTGCACAGTGCCTCGTTTTGAACTGTTTTGGGGTTATAGAACACAGAGAAACAAATATGACCTTTAGCTTCTCTAGAACTAAAAACAGTTAATTATCTTGAGGGTTATTAAAAAAAAAAAGCAAGGAAGAAAATTGATGTTAACAACTGCGGGATAAATTCCACTGAAACCACTGGCCCCAATTCTAGAAAAAAAGATATGTATGTTCAATTAGCTCTTTGAATTCAACTGATTGTTATCGTTACACTGCAAGAGTCACGGTTCTATACCATGCTACTTTCTTCACATTGAAAATGTCTTTTTGTTTTGTTTTTAACAGCTTTGTAAACAAAGCCGATTTCTGTTTAGGATTCTTTAGCACAGAAAGTCTGAAAATTTAAAAAGTCTCTATACCTTCAGGAATGCTCTGGAATAAGCATAACAAGCCTTCAAGCTGCAGGCTGCATGCAACCCCTCAAGATTGTGAGCTTTTAAAATTATGTGTTTTATATACATTAACTACGTTCTACCATTTGTATGTGGCCCAAGACAATTCCTCTTCACTCAAGGCAGTTCAGGAAAGCCAAAAGGTTGCACACCCTTGCTCTAGAGCAGTGGTCGCCAACCAGTGGGCTGGGGAACACTGGTGATCCGTGAGAAAATTTTGGTGATCCACAGAGAAATGTTACCCCCAAAGCACCCTTCAAAGTAATTAATCCAGATTGCGTGGAACAACACGAGGTAGTGGGGGGGGGGGAAAGGGTGGCAGGGGGAACTTGCCCCACTCGCCTCGCCTGGCCACCAGGCTGCTTCTTTCCACTTTTTTCTTCTTCTGCTTCTGGCTACATGCAAGGAAAGCAGCCAAAGTCTTTCTTTCTCTCCCCCAAACTCCACCAGAAATGAGTCTTTGAGACCCTGCAAGGCCTCCTGCTCCAAGAGGCTGCACCAGCATGACAAGTCTTGCCGAGACTCATTTCTGGCAGAGTTTGGGGGAGAGAAAGAAAGACTTCTGCTGCTTTCCTTGCATGAAGCCAAAAGTCTCTCTCTTTCTCTCCCATTGAGAATGGAGCTGGAGACGGTGAAGAATGATCGATCGATAGGAAAATGGGGTGGGGGATTTTCCTGAAGACTTTTTGGGGGATTTTCCCAGGGTCTCTGGTCCTCAGGATTTAAAATTATGACTTTGGAGGTCCAAAAGGTTGGTGACCCCTGCTCTAGAGTATTTTTTTATATCTTGTGGGACCACATTCAAGTGATAGTATCTGAATGATCTTTGAAGAAGTCACTCAAAAAAATTCCAGTCCTTAAAAAAAAATGTCTTTCTCCCTCAGCGTCTGCCTGTTTTGAAAATGCACATAAATCCTACCGAAAGGGGAAGCAAAACCCCACTAGGGGCATAGAAATGGCAACAGGGGTGCAGATAATACAGATATGGATTAACAGAGTTGAAAGGGACCTTGGAGGTCATCTAGTCCAACCACTTGCCCAAGCAAACCCTACACCATTCCTGATAGATGGCAGTCCAGTCTCTTCTTGAAAGCTTCCAGTGATGAAGCTCCCACAACTTCCAAAGGCAACTTCTGTTCCATGGGTTGATTGTTCTCACTGTCAGAAAATTTCTCTTTATTTCCAGGCTGAATCTCTCCTTGTTCAGTTTCCATCCATTATTCCTTGTCTGGCCATCGGGTGCCTTGGAAAATAGCTTGACCCCTTCCTCCCTGTGGTAACACCTCAAATATTGGAAGATGCTCTCCTGTCTCCCCTGGTCCTTCTCTTCCCTAGACTAGCCAAGCCCAGTTCCTGCAACCGTTCATCGTATGTTTTAGCCACCAGTCCCCTCATCATCCTGGTTGCTCTTCTCTGCACTCTTTCCAGGGTCTCAACATCTTTTGTATAGTGTGGTGACCAAAACTGGATGCAGTACTCTCGATGTGGCCTTACTAAGGCTTTACAGAATGGTGTAAGTATTCATTGTGTATCTTCATTGTGTCCCTCTGTTAATGCAACTTAGGATTGCATTGGTTAAAATGGAGTCTCTGCCGCTGTCCTGACTGTTCCGTTTAAATCCAAAGCCAAATGACCTACAGAGGCCCCTGAGCCAACTCCCTAAAGAAAGCACAACTGGCAGCAACAGATTTTATTCAGACACAAGGCTTGTAAAGGAGTAACTTTGGGAAAGCTTTTCTTCTTGACAGAAATAAGTGAAATTGCCTCTTGAACTCAGCAAGAGAAGAAGACTGCTCAGTGTACAATGGGAGCCTCTGCAGGGCAACGGGAGGGCCAACCAAAGGTCATATTTCTCACCCTGTTCACAAAACCCTATTGAGTTTTTCGTGCCTGCCATAATCTGAGTGATGCCGTTTCTTCCCACATATTGTCAAGCACGTTATAAAGATGCACACACACACACACACACACACACAAAACCCAAGGTGCTGCAACCGACGGCTTCCGCTATTAGTCACATGGTCCCTGTTTAAAACTACAGGTAGTCCACGACTTACAACAGTTCACTTAATGACCAAAGTTACAACTGTGCGAAAAACAAAGGGACTTAGGACCGCTTCTCACACTTAAGGACTATGGCAACATCCATACATCCCCCGGTCACGTGATTTACATATAGGATGATTGACAACTGACTCGCGTTTATGGCGGCTGCAGCGTCCCCTGGGGGGAGGTGGTATCACATGATCCTCTTTCGTGACCTTCCACTGAGTCGATGGAGAAGCCGGATTCACTGAACCAACCATGTTTCTAAACTTTAACAACTGCAGTAGATTCACTCAACAACAAATAGGGGCAAAGAAAATTCGCAAACTCACTCAACAAATGCCTTGCTTAGCAACATAAATTCTGGGTTCAATTGTGGTCGTAGGTTGAGGACTACCTGTACACATGCAAACAGTGATAAATGCAAACGCTGATATCAGGCTGTTATAAACTCCTCAGCTAAACAGATACTACCTGTAGTACATTTTTCATCCAAATGAACGCTGCTTTCAGTAATTGTACAAGCCCACTTACTGCACTGTGTACAGGCACACATACACACACATATGTATACACACACACACATACACACAGAGCCAAGACTGAGCTGTATAAAAAAGAATCCACCAATCTGCAGCAATAAGTCTAAATATAACAACTCTACTTAACGGTTGCCAAGTGAAATTTCTGCATTGGAATGTAAGATTTAGATCCCAAGTAAAATAGACACTAATACACATAAATTACAGATCATTCCAAAGACATACTCTTTTCAAAGTAAGATCAGGGTTGTTGTTTTTTTAAAAACCAAAACAAAATAAAAACAATAAAGGTGAAATCCATTTATTTAGAGAATCAAATGGTGCTCTACTCAAGTTATCTGAAGGTATTATTTTCTGCAGATTGTACAACGCAGAGCTTCACATTTTAAAAGCTCATGAACATTAGGGGGGGGGAATTGACCCTCCATTCTCAGAGATTATAAAGAGCTAGATGTTTTAAATTTTATTTTATTTTTATTGAAAAAGGGTATTTGAATTTGGCTCATGTTCTACCTGGGAGAACGAAACAACCTTATGGAATTTGATAAAGGCTGAAAGACTCAGCAGAACAAATATTAGGGGGGGAAACACACACTGTAACCAAAGAATAGCCATCAAACAACACTGAAAAAAATGATATAAATACAGGTATGGCCCTTCTCCTGAAGAACTGAAAGAGACCTCTGGAGTCCTTGTTGGTTGGTCTCTGAGCTTGTTTTCTTGCAAGTGTTTCATTATCCAACTCGGTAACATCATCTATTCCACAATCCTAGCATTGATGGTGTTGCCTAGTTGGGTAATGAAATGTCTGCAACAAAACAACTAACCTCAGAGACAACAAGAAACCCACAATCATCATCATCATCTTCCTCCTCCTCCTTATAATGGGAAATTGTGTAATGAAAGGTCTGCAAGAAAACCATCAAGTTCTTTTAGCACGGAGGATCCCAGAATCCTCCTCCTTCTCTCCTCCCCCAACCCACAATGATATCCAGTAGTTGCAAGAAAAAAAAAAACAACTAAGCTCAAAGAGCACAAAGGAGCCCACAGTCATCTTCCTCCTCCTCTTCCTCTCTCCACGGATGATGTTACCTAGTGAGGTAATAAAACGTCCGTAATAAAACAGCCAAGCTCAGAGAGCACCAAGGCTCCCAATAACGTCATCAGGAGAAGTTTAACCCACCATCCTGGTCTCTCGCAGCAGCGTCGAGGAGAACTCTATATTTCAAACTCTGCTTCTCAATGGCTACAACCATAACTTTTTTTCCCCCCACGAGTTTGAAGAGAAACCGACAGCCCCTAGATTACCAGTTCAAACTGCAGCGTGATAAACATGTGTTTTGGGTGCAAGCCGCCCCTGAATGCAGGGAAGCCGATTTCCAAAATTAGCACCGAAATTAATTTGATGCCGTGCCATCGGTGGCTCTAAACCAGGGGTGTCAAAGTGGATTTCTTTGAGGGTTGGATCAGCATTGTAGTGCTCCTCCGCAGGCCGGCAGGGGCCTAGGTGAGCAGGATGGATGCCTCCTGCGGCACCCTGCCAGACAAAACAGGGTGCGGGGGTTCATATGCAGGCGCCCCCAAGGCCTCATTTTCACCCTCCATAGCCTCCTTCAGCACTCTGTGGCTGTTTCTGGCTGATTTCTGGCCTGTTTTCAGCCAGTTTTTCAGCCTGTTTTCAGCCCCTTTTCAGGCCATTTTTGGGCTATTTTCAGGCCCTTTTTCGGCCGGCAGAGTGCTGCAGGAGGCCATGGAGGGTGAAAATGAGGCATGGTTGGAGCCGCACACAGCCCGTTTTAGCCGCCAGAGGCACCGTGGCCCAGTCCTTTAGTAGTTCCAGGCCGGCCCCATGGCCGGATTTAAGTATCCCTCAGAGCAGATCCAGCCCTCAGGCCTTGAGTTTGACACCCCTGGTCTAAACCACAATGCGTTTTACAAGAAAGCTTGGCTATCTGTGTCCTCATCACTTTTCCAGAACTGTGGACGCAGCAGCTGAAATATTTGCATTAAAGCTTCATTAAACGTGCTGCAATTTAAAAGTCCCAAGTGTGTGCCAAAGCGCCTGGATTAAAGGTGACAGGAAAGGAGATGGCAAAATATCCCCTTTGTCTGCAATCTGGCCCACCCCTGGGATGAAAGTCCGCTACGAACACAAGGCCAGACTAACAAAGCCAAGCTGCTTTCTCCTTCCATGTTATTTGCTTCATCTGGCACTACTAAATTTGAATATTTCGCATTTTCGAATAAGCCCAAATAAGAGTCCTTACTGTTGTGCTGTTAACCTTTCAAATCAATCTCGTCTCCCGAATAACTCTCTCCAGTTTTCTTGATAACTGTGGCTTATTTATTACAGTCGATGGTTGGTCCTCAGTCAGCCAGATGTTTGGATTTAGCACTGTTGTCCACCTATTGAGTCCTCTCTTAAGAACCTGGCAGATGTGGCTGTTTGATGGTGTTAAAAAGTATCGTTGCAGGACATCAGCTGTTCCGAGTGAAGCTGCCCTTTGCAATTGACCGATGGGGATTTTGTCAATGCTGACGGCGTTTAAAGGGTGCTCTCCACATGTTTTGGGATTGCAGCCCTATGCATAGCCCTATGGGTGCTTTCTTTGCTTTCTGTGCTACGGTTGTTCTACTTCTATTGATAGTCTTTTTATTATCATTTATTATTGATCGATCTATTTTTGAAGGCGTTTGCCCTTGCCTTCTTCTTGCTAGGCTGAGTTAAGAGGGATGTTGTGGGTGCTCCATCACTGGAGGTTTTTAAGAAAAGACTTTGGTCTGAAATGGTATAGGGTCTCCTGCATGAGCAGGGGGCTGGACTAGAAGACCTCCAAGGCCCCTTCTGACTGTTATTCTGACTTCTCTAAAGTCACCCACCTAGTTTGTGTCTAAGGTAGGACAAGAATTCATGGTCTCCCAATTTCTAGGTTGGTGCCTTTAACTATTTCATCAAACTGGCTCTCTAGCTTTATTTTATCAAATAGCAAGTCTGGTTAACAGACCCAGTTTCTATTCTCTTAAAGCGGTGGACTCAATTCTTATACAACTGTTGAGTTCCCTTTTACCCTCAATCCTACATCAGGGACCCGTGCAGGAAAAAATAAGGCAGCTGAAGAAACTCTGTCCTAAATACACAAGTCACCTTATGTACAACTAAGTATTGAGCATTTTTAACTTCCTTCTGGTGATACCTTCTCTCAGCCAGATTTTGCTCTGTAAAACAAAGAGGCCGTTGTGTGGGTATGGCACACTAAATTTGCCCATGCTGTCGTTTCGAAAAGGGACCTGTGACTAATAAATATCCACCTAAGCAACAATTGTTTTTAATAAGAAATTTCTGCCCAGTAGGCAATTGTCTCCTTTCCAAGATATTTGCTTTTAATAACTAACAGCCAGACTCTGGCTGTAAGTTCATCCCACAAAGTATTAACAGCTTAAATTCCATGCAGAATTGCAAAAGCTTCAAAAGCTGAGAGTATCTTTGAAAAAAAAAAAAGGGGGGGGGAGAATTAATAGTTTTTTTTCCCTCTAAACACTTTTCAATGAAATCAGTGAAATATGGGTGAGCTCATAATCAGATCCATTAGCAAAAAAAACCACCTATTTTGGTGTTAATCAATAATGTATAAAGGTAACATTATCTCTTTTTGTGACCTTCCAACAAGTAAAGTGAACAACTGGGTTACTAACTGAGCAATTGCAGTGGTTTGCTTAACAACGGTGGCAAGAAAGCTCATAAAATGGGGCAAAACTCACTCAACGACTGTCTCGCTTAGCAACAGAAATTTTGGGCCCAATTGTGGTCGTAAGTCGAGGACTACCTATATGGTGGTTAAGATGTTGGGCTGAACATTGGAGTAGCTACTTGAAATCCCCTTTCAGCCTCAGAAGCACACTACATAATGCGGGGCCAGTCACTCTCTATCTGACAGGGATATTGCTAAGGAGGTAACTCCAGGTAATAATACCGCTTTGAAATTCCAGAGGAAAAGCAAGATATAGACAAACATTTACACAAATAAACAAACAACATTTGGTTTAGGAATAGAATACCAATTCTAAAAATGAGGTTTATATGTCATCCCCTCTAGGAAAAGCCAAATAAATAATGCCTGGATAGTAGGTCTCAATCTTGTTAGTGAAAAAATATGGAACTAGTGGACTTTTTCATTCAGAATACACTCTCTGTACAGGACACAGTGAATGGCCTTGAAGGACAAGGACAAGAGCTGCCACTATAGGAGAAGGAGTGGTAGAAAATGGGGGGTGGAGTTAAAAGAGCAACCAGCCTAGAATCCCAACATAGTCGCAAAAGATAATGAAATCCAACCTACTTTGAATTCCATACACTCTTATCTAAGTTAAGATTGTTAACTGTTAGTTGAGAAGATTCCTGTGGGGAGGCTGTTTTAAGCAATAAATCAGTTTAATTGAGCCTTAATGGGTGGACCTAGTCTTTCATGCCTGACAGCTACCAAGGAAACAGTCAGATAAAAGGGGCCTGTGCCTAATCCAAGAATGTAATGTGTGTAAACATCTCTGGCTTATGAAGATAAAGGGAAAAAGAGGGGAAAGAAGGACATGCAGACTTGCAAGACTTCTGGCACTGGTTCTCTAGTTTGGTCTATCCTGGAGGGCTAACATTCCTTCTTTTAACATTTTGGGGGGATGCAACTGTTTTAAAGTCTACTGCACAGTAGTATATTATAGAGGAAATGAACACTGTCTAAAAAAGTGTGTACACTACCCAGAATAATGTCTTTGGAGATTTTTGGTCATCCAGGTCATCGTTGTCCTAAAGGTGCTTTTTTTTTCCCCAAGAAGCAGCAGGACTTTCTGGTTTTTCTTTGAAGATGTTTCGCTTCTCATCCAGGAAGCTTCTTCAGCTCTGACTGGTAGATGGTGGGAAATGCATTTTTGGTGGTGGTGGGGAAACATTTCCCAACATCCACCAGTTAGAGCTGAAGAAGCTTCTTGGATGAGAAGCAAAACGTCTTCAAAGAAAAACCAGAAAGTCCAGTTGCCTCCTGGGAGGGGAAATAAAAAAGCACCTTTGGGACTCACAGCAATGGTTTCATGATATGGATCAGAAAGCTTTGTGGCCCTAGAACATTCCTCCCGCCATAACCCGACTCATAGCCTTGGAAGAAGATCAAATTTTAAAAAAAACCCAAGATAGATAGATAGATAGATAGATGATAGATAGACAGACAGATAGATAGATAAATGAGATTCTGCCAAAATGTTGCTATAACTTTAAAAGCACAGCTACAAGTACGTGGGAAAATACCTGAACAAAGCTGAATAGCATGCATACATACATACATACATACATACATACATGTATATATGTTTGTGTGTGTGTGTGTGTATATATATATATATGTATATTTGTTTTTTTAACCAAAGATCCACATACAAATACCTGCGAAAGCCTCAGAGAACATGTATATATATATATGTATATATATGTATAAATATTTGTTTTTTTAAGTTTTCACGGGTACTTACATGTGTGCTGTTCAGCTTCCTTCGGGTGTTATCCCACGTCATTGTAGTGCTGTTAAAGTTGTAGCAACTTTTCAGCAGAATCCCATCTGCCATCATCAGGCTTCTGAATTGAGTTTGTATACAAACTTTAAAAGCACAACTATAATGACGTGGGGCTCACTAAGAAAGGATTTTTCTAAATGACCATCAGAGCATTTAGTATTCCCTATATTATTATTAACACGCTCTGACGCTAAGGAGTTCTACTCTCCTCCCCACCTGAAAAGAAATCTTTTCCAAATGCAAAAAACACAAGCAGAGAAGAGGAGTTGTGTCAGTTTCAGTTTTAGTTTTCACAGCATCAAGAAGCTTTAGTACAGAACAGTTCAGCTAAGCCACACCCAGGCTCCTTGCTGTCTCCTCCCTGCTCACACAGCAAATACTCTTTCAGTTTCCAAACAGCCCTCAACTCTCTCACACACTGACAGGACGCTAGCCAGATGAACACCCGGTGTTCCTCTGGTAGGCAGAGGCAGAATTTTACCCCCTCTATTTTCCTCCCCAAAAACTAAGGTCGGCCATGTAGTTTCGTAGCAAAGCATGGGTATAAAGCTAGTTTCAGATAAAATCATGAGGCAGAATGATTTTGAAGTTTACAGCTGAGCATCTTCATTTCATTACTCTGGCCACTGATGACTTGTCCTCAACCAATCTACAGAGGCCATCATGAAGTAGCTGAGGAGCATTAACAAATTAAACAAGAGATTAGTGGTGACACTCACAGGACTTCCAACAGAAAGTAATGGATGAAGGGAGGGAACAAAACGTAACAAGTTAGACCAGAGGTCTCCAAATTTGGCAACTTTTAATTTGGCAAGTCTTAAAGTTGCCAAATTTGGAGGGCCCTGATGTTTACTTTTAAAACCTTCAGGGTTAAGAAACCTGTGGCTTTCTTGATCCAACTGCAATTTGCAGAATCTCTTATCACTGGCCATGCTGATCAGGACAGATGGAACAAGATCTTTGGCAACATCCGGTGGGCTTACGACTGTAGCAAATTTTATAGGGTGATGCTTTTAAAAATAATGTGGATAACATCCTAGTTGTCTTTTGAAAAGACACTCCAAGCATATCCAACTATGATTTCAGCAGCTTCTGAGTGTAATGTCTTAGCCTAAGCTAAACTGCTCATTTCAGCGTAATATTTTACAGCCTGAAACACATAGTTAAGATGCCATTTACAGCATGATAAAACCTCGGCTTCCTATTGCAGAAAAGCAAACACTGAAAAACAAAAAGCAAAACCAAGAAATTAAGAGAGGAAAAAAGAAGAGGAACGCATAATCTTTAGGTGGGTGTCCAAACTCATCTCTAGCTATTTCCATATGAGATTTGTTTACTTTAGCAGAATTTGGCAGGCTCTTTTAAAATTACATCAGTATTTACTGAGAAACCAATTCTGCCAAACATAACTCTTTGCTGGAAATTGCTAACAATATCTTCCTTTAAAAGATCGGAAAATACTTCAATGAAATCAGCTCTTCTTAATTTACCAAGAAAACAATTAGAAGAGAAAGTAGTTGGAATTTAGCAGGAAGTGACTGTGATCAATTTCCGTAGATTTCGACTTACTTTTGGAACCCGAAATTTTTTTTTTTTTTCGTCGTCTAAAATTAAAAGACAGCAGCCTGAGATAGTGAATGTATTTGTAAAGGATGTGCTAAAAGTACAGTTACAAAATAAACATTCCTTAGAGGGGGAGAAGAAGGGGAGGGAAAGGGTCAATGTAGTTGAACAAATGCTTTCCTGAAAATCTGATTTAAAAACACAGACACCAACACAAAAGGGAAAGGGAAAAGCCGATGAAAGAAAATACAGATATGTCAAATTTGAAGAAAGAGCACGGCTAAAACTCAGGATGAGGAGAGGAGCAGTTACCTTGCTTACTCAGCGAAAACATTTACAAGCATAATTAAGTTAATTCTTCCAAGGCAAATTAATTTCTTCAAAAGCAGACAAAGAGTATGTAAAGCTTTCCCATCCGAACGAGTGAATTGGGAAGTAGCCTGGAGAAACATTTCATGGAATTAAAAGGCTGTCATACAACATGACAACCTTCTACAAACAAATATTTCTCCTGAAAAAAAAAAATTGTCAGAGGGTGTGATCGTAGAAATAGATTGCTTCATTTCCAGAACAGATTTACATGTGATTCTACAGCTCATATCAACAAGTTTTACTTCAAATAGCTCCATAAACCCGTCTGGGCTTTTTAATCAGCCCGTTTTAAATTTCCAATAGCTTTCTCTCTGGAAAAGTTTCTGCATTCTGCATGATTGCAGACTGCACTCCAGAGGGTTAACGTCATTGCCCAGAGGATCATGGGTTGCCCTCTCCCCTCTTTGGAAGAGCTTTATAATTCAAAAACATTCTTAAAGATCCTTCTCATCTTGAGCATCCTTTTTTTTGATGATAATGGTAGACCGTCTGTCATGTCCTATTATTTTTGTTCCTGTTTATCCGACTTTTTGTCGAACTATCCCAAGACAGTAACTCTATTGAATTCTACTGTATAGAGAAATGTTAATGCAATATCAGGGGTTTTCAATTGAACTGTATGAAACAGTGGTGGCTAACTTTTTGGGCTCCTGTGCTGATAACTGCATGTGTGCTCGCATGCCAGCACCCAGAAGGCAGGGGTGGGATTCTACCAGTTCGCACCTATTCGCTAGAACCGGCTGTTAACATTCTGAGCAGTTCGGAGAGCCGGTTGTTAGAAGAAATTACTGGCCTAATCCTGTAAGGAAGGCAGGAAGGAAACATTCTGGTTGTTGCTTATAGAAACTGCCTCTCCGTTAAGCCCTATTTACATTCTTGGCAGGACTGGACTTCCTGTCTCAGGAATGTCTCTGGAGATTTTTTCCCTCCTTTGCTGGTACTTTGCTTGTGTGTGAGGACCATTCAAAGTTACAATAGCACTGAAAAAAGTGACTTATGACTGTTTTTCACACTTACTACTGTTGGCAGCATCCCCACAGTCGGGAGAGGCCAGGCGAGGAGATGTGTGCCTCGATGTGAGTGATATTGAGTTGGCCCACCCCAGCCAATAAATGTCCACCAAGCCACACCCTACCCAGTCCATGGACCACCAAGCCACGCCCACCACCTAAGCCACACCCACATTTAAAACGGCTGTTAAAAAATTTGATTCATTGAAATTGACTTCAATGGCACCAAAACCCTAGCCACATATAGAGAAACCCCAGCCACAGAATCATCAGAGAGCCATAGAGATTGAAAAAAAGACCTGAAAGCATGAATAGAGAGATGATTCAGCAGACTGTCAATCATTTGGAAGCCTGCACTACACAAACAAAAAAATCTCCACACCACAAGCAGGCAAACACCTGGCACAAACAGATCTCCCTCTGATACTCCAGCTTCAAACACACCCCAACAGGCACCCAGATGAAACCCAGCTTCCTTATAAATGATAGTCATCCATTTACTCTGAGCCAAGCTGCACTAAAAGCCTCCAATACAGGAACACATGTTGCCAGCCAATCAAGACACAAAAGCCACAAAACAGACAGAAGATATTGAAACACCAATCAAGCAGACATAGCAAACTCTTAGACCACATAAACACAGACCAAGACTCCCAACCAATCAGGATGAAGAAAAACCATTCTGGCACACAGTAGGCTAGCCCCAAATTTAAAACTGAAACGCTGTGATAGCCTGACTCACAGACGACTCATACAGAAGCCTGTGATGGAAGATAAGATTCTGCCGAAATGTTGCCACAACTTTTAAAAGCACAACTATAATGACATGGAAAATACCCGAACAAAGCTGATACCATACATGTAAATACCCATGAAAATGTAGAAAACATATATTATATATAAGTCTTAGCATGTTAAGGTCTTTTCCCGTGTAAGATGAGAGCATCTTGGCAACGTTTTGGCAAGGTCCCACTTGCCATCTTCAGGCTGCTGCTTTACGGGACCTCGTCAAAAACATTGCCAAGATTCTCTCAATCCTTACACTGGAAAGACCCGAAAACACGCCAAAGACCCACACCATCTGTATCCATGAAAATCTACAAATACACACACACACACACACACACACACACACACACACTTTCTCTGGTCTCCAAAGAAATAAGAATCTAGGGCAAACATTTCCCAGGACTGAAATAGTACTCAACTTGTGGTCACATTGAGAGCAGAATTTCTGTTGCTAGGCAAGATGCTTGCTAAGTGAGTCACACCCGATTTTGGGTTATTAAAAAAAACACCCTTTTAATGATTTTGGGTTGTTAAGGAAACAACCAGACTTGATAAATGAATAAAATACATGTTGAGTAAATCCTGGTTCCCCGCGTTGAGTTCGTGGAGTTGATGTTGAGTTGGATGCCATACGCTAAATAAATAATAAATAAAACACAGAAAATAAGATGCAGAACACCAGAGTTGAGACTTAAGACCACAAGTTTCCTGGACTCTTGGACAAATCTGTGCCAGAGAGATAATTATTGGTTGTGACAGGAAAGTGCACATTCCAAGTTAACAGCTCATCTGTTTGTAAGATTAGTTAGATGTGCTTTTTAAAAGGGATAAACAGTGTGTCTCTTGTGTCACCTTACAAGGCTAATAAACTGAAGGTCTTGTGAGGTTCTTTGTGGCTTTTCCTGCACAGGGCTTATCAAAATTCATATAAAATCCCTGTCATGCCCCTGTCAGAATCTGATTTGGAGGGGGAGGCTGAGCAGCTGACAGGGAGTGGGAGTGTGGCTCTGTTGGCTGGTGGAAGCAACTGGGGGAAGGGCCACAGTCTGGCATGGGCATAGAGGCAGGGGGGAGGTTAGATCATAGGCAGAGAATTTGGAGGAAGACCCCCCTCTTCATCCTATGGCGCACGCCAGGATATGGAATGGGAGAAGGGGTTTAGCGAGCAACATCGAGTTATGTGGCTTACAGGTAGGAAAGGCTCAGCAGTCCCTTCATTAGCATGCAGCTGGAACACAGTGTTTAAAAAGGAAGCTGTGCCACAGGCAACTTGTTGGAACAAATTGTGTATATATCTAGTCCTTTGGTTGTGAGGCTTTATCTGGGTTCCTGGCATTTCTTCCTCCAACTATGTTTTGATTGGCGCTTTGAATCTGCAATCCTGTATCCTGCCAATCCACCAGGTTAATTGGCATGCAGCTGGTTGTGTGGATTTTTTATACACCTTTATATGCTACATTGTTTTTTCGGACTGGAATTTCCTTCCACTTAAAGACTTGTCCTTGGGAGAGTTTTTTCTCTCAGTGAAGGTACACTTCTATGGACAGCTGGGGGGCAAAGTTTGGAGGTATTATAAGGGACTTCTTACTTATGTGACTGTGGTTGCCTTTGTGCCAAGCCCCGGGTCATTCATAATCCCTTTTTCACAACACAGAACCTTAACCTATGCATTGTCAAATCACTCATAACGGGATAGCTCACCTCGTACCGTTTCTTTTATGCACATTTTTACAGTAACTTCATTTCGCCATGAAAAAAAAAAAAAGAAACCAAAACATATCTACTTATAAAAGATATTGCTTTAATTTCCCCAATAAATACCAAAAGGGGGGGAAGGGGGAGGGACAACCTCCTGATTAGAGTTGCCCCTCAGGCAATTAAAAAAAACACCCTTTTAATGATTGTTTAATTTTCACATAACTAGAATAAATACTGCTCCGCTGCTCCCTTGGTATAATGTCTTATTTTCATGGAAAAAAACTAATTACATGGTTCAGTAACTTGCCTGTGGTAAAAGCATAGATTTTATTTATTTTCAGAAGTTGGACTTCAGCTCAGATTCAACCCTCTAACTAATTCCAACCACATTTAATAGTTGTCTCAATTTCTTCCAAGCATTTAGATCTTGGGGTTTAAACTATGATATAGAAACAGCTCCCCATAATTTCTGTTTATTTGTTGCTGGATCTGGAACAGGTGTTTGTTCTAGTTCTCCAAAGAATATTAACCCAAATAAACTCTAACTCAAAAAATGCAAGGATCACTTACTTGTCAGTATCATAAAAAGTAACGGCTGGTTTTCTTATGTAATTTTTGTTTTCTGAATACAATTTGTGAGTGCTTTTCCTACAAGGGAAAGCACACGGCCTTGCATCCCTCCCCTTCAGTGCTTTTCCCAAATCTCCTGCCAGAGATTCACGGAAGAGATGTAGAAGAAAACCACACAAAGCAAAATTTTCTACAGGTTCTTTTCTTCAAGCCACAATAGAGTATTGGAGACAACACAATAGAGTAGATAACATCCCAACTCCTCCCTGTGCATGAGTACTTGGTTTCCTTTCCTCCTCGTATGGGTCAGTATTTTTTGAAATGAATTTTATTTATTGCATTAATGTTTTACAAAGTATTTTAACTGTGTAGAAGGAAGGAAGGAAGGAAGGAAGGAAGGAAGGAAGGATGGAAGGAAGGAAGGAAGGAAGGAAGGAAGGAAGGAAGGAAGGAAGGAAGGAAGGAAGAGAGATAGAACAGCAGATAGTAGATAGATAGATAGATAGATAGATTAGATAGATAGATAGATAGGATAGATAGATTTAGATGGATGGATGGATGGATGGATGGATGGATGGATAGATGCTGAGAGAGAAAGAAAGGTGGAGGGATGCTAGACAGACATGACTGCTAGAGAGCTAGAGTTAGAGAGCTAGATAAATATTAAGATGGATAGACAGACAGACAGACAGATGTAGAAGCTGAGAGAGAAAGAGAGGTAGAGAGATGCTAGACAGACAGACAGAAGACAGAAGTACAGAGCGATGATAGACAATGATACACAGACAGACAATTTAAAAAATGCAAGGGCACATTTTATAACTCCCTAAAAGGGAGCCACAGAGCCTGGCTCCTGCCCTCAGAAAGGGAAGCAACCAGCCATCCAGGGTGAGAAGGCAGAAGGATCTGGAAAGGTGACAGGATGTAAGGGAATTGGCTTAGCTTCTTGAACCTAGGTCAGCTGCCACCAGAAATCTTGTCTCACAGTCGTTCGCCTAAGAGAATAATCTGTCATGCAAAAGAGCTGTGAACTGCATATCCCAGAGGCCTGAAATTATACTCCAGGTTTCTTTACTCGCCAGCAAGAATTTTTGGAAGAATAGCACACTTGAAAAATCTCAGGTTGTACCCTGCCATTTCCAGGGCATGGAGTGAAAACGGATAAAGGTTTGCCTAAGGTGCCGGAATGCAGCTCTCCATGAGAATAAATAGAATAAAATGGTCTGACAGTCTCAATCAAAATGCAGTTAGGTGATGCTTTCATTTGGATGTGATCAATGAAAATGTCACAAAAACAAGTTATCTAATGAAGTGTCTTCAGAAATTCATATTTAATTGTTATAACAACCATGCCAGGGAGGCATGCCTGATCAGGAAAGGTATCAGTTAGGAAGTTAATGCACTTTATTTAAATCAGCCCTTGTTCTTTCTGATTTAAATTGCCTTGATTAAGACTAATCTATTTTGATCAGCAGAAGTGACAGCTCCAGAAGTGTGGTAGGAAACAGCCCCCCCCCAAAGCCTAGGTAATTCCATTTCCCTCTCACAAGTACACAAATACAACAACATATTGTCTAAATTTACCAAAGAAAAAAAAATGAAATGAAAATAAGTCACCCGATAGTGCCTTTTAAGTATTGTCTCTTCATCAGCTGCAAAAAAAACCCAAACATTTTTTTTAAAATCTGAATTCTATGTACTCATTTCCTGAGGAAGGAAGGAAGTTAAATATAAATACACAGAATATACAGGAACTCTGCTACAGATGGCAAAGAAATAAGATATCCAGGAAGTGCCCCACACGTTATACAAAGACTTTAGTTTTTGCCAAATAGTAGCTTATTCTGCTTCTAAGATGTCAGCCAGATGTCAAGAGTATAAGGAGGCCAAAATCCAACTTTGGGTGTGTGTGTGTGTGTGTCTCTGTGTCTGTGTGTGTATGTATAAACACACACACACACACACACACACACACACACATATATATATGTGCTGTTTAGCTTCCTTCGGGTATTATCCCACGT
>BHFT01024145.1:0-29269 GCA_004320025.1 Laticauda laticaudata | reverse complement strand
ATTCTTTCCCGGTCGAGTTCTTCTTTGTGGTGGCCATTTCTGACCACTGCTGCAACCACCTTCAGGAAAGGGAGTAACGGCCAGCTGGGGAGGAGAGATGCGGCTCTCCTCAACCCTGGAGGCAGTCTCCCCCCTCTTCACCACCTCTACTTGGGTGGCTTAGCCCCAAAACCAGCCGGCTTGGGGCGCTTCAGCAACGAGCACGGATCAAAGCCTTGGAGAGACGAGGTTTCGGTCTGTCGCCGAAGAAGTTCAAAACCGGAAGTCGTTCTACATCTTTTTTTCTTGAGAGAGTTCTATTGCAGGATTAATCTCCTAGTAAAATTAACATGATTCATCTTTGCGAGATCGTCAGCCACATTCCACAGGAAATCAATTTTATGGTGGACAGAACTCTCACTATTTCAGTAATGTGCTACTATATGGCAAAGTTGTATGGCTTTCACTGAATTGTTCTTGTGATTGAGTTCAATTCAGAAGGGTCTTTTAAAACTCTTCCTTGCCTCAGAGTTATGACTAGAGAAATAAGTTAATTTAATTTATATTTAGTATAGTCAATTCATTTATAAGCATTCAACTCCAGTGATGCTGGAATCAGCAAGCTAAATATTAATCAGCCTAAAATAATGCTATTTCCCCCCCTGAAGCCATACGCATCGACATTCACAGAGTGATACCTCTGATGTTCTTAAGTCCTTAATTTATTTACGTATTGTTCCCCATATTGAAGCATTTCAGCATGCTTTGTAATAAAAGCAGCTAGGTTTTTTTCTGTTTTTTTTTTTTTTTAAGAAAAGAAGCTTAGNTCGAAAAAATATGGTTTGGGGGTGATTGCCAAACCAGCTTCTAAATGGCACGGTCTAAAGAGAACCTTTCAGATTTAAATGGTGCATCGGGGAAATGTTGAAAATAAAAAGCAGGTAATAAACGTACATCAGAATTTAAAAAAAAAACATAATAGCAATCATTAGAAAAAGTACATCAGTTGACAATGTGTATTAACATATATGTAATCTTTATATTGGGCTCATGTGTAAAAATCAAGCCAGGACTTACTTTCAGGGTACGTCGTATTTTCGGGGAAAGAGGATAGCAACTGTGGGTAGAAAGGTCACAAAATGGGGCCACACTCACTTAGCAACAGTCTTGCTTAGCAAGGGCAATTTTGGGCTTAATTGTGGTCTCAGGTTGAGGATTAATTGTATAATTCATTAAATGCCAGATATGTGTTGTATTTTGATATCTGTATACTGCTTGTGTTTCTTGCCTTTCTTACGCGTCATCGTCATTGTCTTCCTTTGGTGTCGTACACACACCAGAATTACACAACTTGCATGGGATTCTGAAGCAAATACATCGACTCCATTGTGTGTGAAAAGATCCCAGATCAATTCTGAAGCCAGGTTCTGCAGAAGAGGATGGAAAGGATCAAAAAGCTCTTGAGTACATTTTATCAGTCACAAGATTTTATGTTTCAAAAGACGCCGTGGAATTTTTTAATCAAGGAATATTTTAAAGAATTACTTGCTTGTAATCTTTTGATAATCTTCATTCTGATGAGCACATGATGAGAACGGCAGACTTGCCAGTAAAGTACTTTTTTTTTGGCTTTTTATTTGGACTGTTGATTGGGTTCTTGATCACCAGGGCCTGTGCAAAAATTATGTTTGTTTATATGTATATGTTGCAGTTCACAATTGGACGCAAGAAGCGACACTTCAGTGGTTGGTGGAATTTGTCGAACTTCCTCAGTATGAGAAGAATTTCAGAGAAAATAATGTCAAAGGAACAACATTGCCAAGGTCATTTTTTTCAATCTACTTCATTTCAATAGAAATCGTACCTTGATATTATTGTCCATTTTGATCACTATTTGGGAAGAAGAAATGAATAGAGTAGAGGAATGGAATGGAATAGAAAAAAAGAATGGGATGGGAATAGAATAGAATAGAATAGAATAGAATAGAACAGAACAGAACAGAGCAGAGCAGAGCAGAGCACAGCAGAGCAGAGTAGAGTAGAGTAGAGTAGAGTAGAATGGAGGAATGAAGAATAAAACAGAAAACAACAAGTCATCATAAAAATGTATTCATCATACATCATAAATTAACACTTAATGATAGGTATAGGATACTAAATGAGCAATCAACATAAATCATACTAGGATACGAAAAAGAAGCATTTTCTGTGAAACATACTTTCTCTGTTTTTATCATGCTTCCAGCGTGCATTGAACATGAACAGTGAAATATATTGATGCCAAAGCAATTTAGATACATTTATGTTGATATTGTTTACATATTCTTTTCTTAAGTGCAATTTACATGACACAATTATATCTGTAATGATTATATATGATTATATGGCATTTATGTCCATTATTTTTAAACGCTTCCTAAAATTGTACCAGTGTACATATCTCTTGAGCAATAGCTTAGCCACTGCTCTTTAGTAGGTACATTGTAAATTGTATTTCATATACAAGGGATTTAAGGGACAAAATAATAGCTTTAAGCCTTGCACTCGTGGGACACCCAAACCCACACCCACAAACACACACATATCCACACACACACACACACACACGCGCACACACACACACGCACACACACCAAATTTAGCTTTCTGGACATGAAGTCTTTGCTCTTACAATACTGATGATGATGTGGATGAAGTTGAGGAGGAGGTGGATGAGGATAAAGAGGAGGAGGTGATGGAGGTGGAAGAGGAGAAGGATATAACATTATTGAGGATGTAGGATGATCTTTAACCTGCTGCACAAATCTCACAGATGGACATTTTTGTATACAGGTAGTCCTCGACTAACAAAAGTTCATTTAGTGACCACTTAAAGTTACAGTGGCACTGAGAAATGTGACTTATGACTATTTTTAACAGTTATGGCCTTTACAGCATCTCCATGATCAGGTGAACAAATTTCAGCCGCTTGGGGACTGGTTCATATTTATGACCATTGTTGTGTCCTGGGGTCATGGATCCCCTTTTGGGACCTTCGATAAGCAAAGTCAATGGGGAAGCCAGGTTCACTTAACAACCAGGTTACTAACTGAATAATTGCAGTGATTCCCTTAACAACTGTGGCAGAAATGTCATAAAATGCGGCGAAACTCACTTAACAAATCTCTCACTTAACAACAGAAATTTTGGGCTTGATTGTGGCCATAAGTCGAGGACTACCTCTATTTACTTTAGCATATTACAGACATATTATTATTTCTGTATCTGTAATCCATGAAACGGGTACCGTATTTTCCCATCTATAAGACACTCGCATGCATAGGATCTGCCCCCTCCCCCCACTTTTCTTACCCAAAATTCAGAAATCTGGAATGCCGTCGGATTTAAGTGCCAGTAGATGCCTATCTTCCTTCCTGTGCGCCTGGGCAACTGCTGGAGAGAGACGGGCCCGTTTCAGCGCCTTGCGCCCACATGCCCTCACTTCCCCCCAAGCATTTCTTTGCTAACCTGAGGAGGAGCAGGGAGAAGAAAGAGGGAAAGTGGTGTCATCCTTCCCTCACGCTGGCCACTCCGTTTCCCATTTATCCATTGCAGCACAGTGCCCAGGATCCACTTTGATAGCCGGTGTGTGTGTGTGTGTGTGTGTGTGTGTGTAATTTANCCAGGATCCACTTTGATAGCCGGTGTGTGTGTGTGTGTGTGTGTGTGTGTAATTTAACTGGTTCGCCCAAAGTGAGGTTAGCTGTTGCGGAAGGATGGGGATGGGCCATGCCTTCTCCTCTTGCTCCCCCCTCTGTGTATAAGATGTCCCTCCATTTTCAAGTAAATATTTTAAAGAAAAAGTTGGTCTCATACATGGAAAAATATGGTCAATAGAAAAAAACATCTACCTCTGATTGTAGATTTTTGAACATGACACAGTGTGCATTTTAGTTACACCCTTAACAGTTCTCTTCAAGACAGCGTTCTTAAAACCTACATTTTATTGTGCACAGGATAGCAGTTAATGAGCCTGCATTTATGATGTCTCAGTTGAAAATTATTGATCGGAGCCACAGGCAGAAACTTCAGCTGAAGGCCTTGGATGTGGTGTTATTTGGACCTCTTACACGTTAGTACATCTTCACTATCTTCCATAAAAGCATGCATTATTTGTAACGAACGAGCAGAATTATGCTTTTTAATATTTCTCCCACATCTAGGCTTCAGGGTATAACCTAGTGGTATTTACAAGAATGCTATTACTTAGTGCCTTTGTGAATGAATTCCATCCATTGTGTATATTTGTGCCAGTGAGGAGGACAAAATAAAAATCAGAAGGGAAGATGTGAGCATTTACATCAAGTGCCCAACTACTCTCTTAAATCAGAATAGAAAATACTAGTTGTTGTAGCAATACAACTTCTGACCTGCCGACTTTCTTCCTGTACATGTGCTGTATAAAGCCTATTCATAGGAGAACAATCCAGATCCAATTATATTCAGGTGAAACTCGGAAAATTAGAATATCGTGTAAAAGTTCATTTATTTCAGTAATGCAACTTAAAAGCTCATGAAAACCCCAAACCCACAATCTCAGAAAATTAGAATATTGTGAAAAGGTTCAATATTCTAGGCTCAAAGTGTCCACTCTAATTAGATAGATTAAGCCACCTAACACTCGCAAGGGTTCTCGAGGCCTTTAAATGTCTGGTTCAGACAGTTAAAAGGTCTGGTTCAGTAGGAATCACAAATCATGGAACAGAGGCTGACCTGGACAGGTTGTGCAGCGAAGAACATCACTTGACACCTCATAAGCCGAGCAAAGTCTCAAAGGTAATTGCAAAAGAAGTTGGATTATTCCCAATGCTGTACTCGAAAGCATTAATAGAAAGTATGTGGACAGAGAAACAGTGTGGACAAAAACGTGCACAAACGAGCAGGGATACCGCAGCTGGAGAGAGATTGTCAGGAAAAAAGGCCCATTGCAACAATGTTGGGAACGTTCACAGGAGTGGACATCGAGGCTGGAGTCAGTGCGATCCAGAGCCACCACGGTACAGGCGGATGCTGGATCTATGGCGGCTTCAAATGTTGTATGTCCCTCTGTCAAGCCGCTCCGTAAACAACCAAGCACCGTCAGAAGCATCTGTGCGCTGAAGTGGCTTAAGGACAAAACAGCACGCTGGTCTGTTACTCTAGTGGTCCAAAGTCCTGAATGAGAGCAACTTCATCTCATTTTGGAAACAAGGACCCCGAGAGTCTGGAGGAAGAATGGGAGCGGGCACACACTGCACAGATGTGAGAGTTTTCCACAGTCTGCTGTGAGTCCATAGGTGTTCGAGTTTCCAGCAGTCTGTGTTCGATGCGGGAGCCATGTCATGCTGCGGTGTTGGTCCACGTGTGCGCTTCATTAAAGGTCCAGGGTCAACGCATCAGTCGACAGGAGATTTTGGAGTACTTGCGTATGCTTCCCTTCTGCCAGATGACGCTTTATGGGGACTGCCTGACTTCATTTTCCAGCGAGGACTGTGGCACCATGCCTCCACAACTGCGCAGAAAACGCATCAAACCTGGTTCAGCTGCTGTGGGATTACTGTGCTTGATTGGCCAGCACACTCGCCTGACCTGAACCGGTCATAGAGAATTATGGGGCATTGCAAGCAGAAAGATGAGGGATATGAGACCGAACAATGCAAAGAGAGCTGAAGGCACACCTGAAGCATCCGAAGCAATCCAACACTCAGCAGTGCCACAGGCTGATAGCTTCCATGCCACGCCACATTGAGGCAAGAAATTGCTGCAAAAGGGGTCCAAACCAAGTATCGAGTACCATATGCATGCTTATACTGTTTCAGAGGTCCAACATAGTTCTATGTACAATCCTTGTTTTATTGACTGCATGTAATCTAATTTTCTGAGATTGTGGATTTGGGGTTTTCATGAGCTGTAAGACATCATCATCTCAATTATGAGCACATCACGGGCTTGAAATATATTACTTTGCATGTAATGAGTCTATCTCATCTTCATATATTACGGTCACCCACCTTTTAAGTTGCATTACTGAAATAAATGAACTTTTGCACGATATTCTAATTTTTTGAGTTTCACCTGTATGTTAGGAAAATTAAAATGTTGAAAATCTGTAAAGCCACTATAGTTTTTGTGGTGTTCTCCTTCTCGCCCTTGCCTCAGTTTGGAAAGCCTGTTGCATTCGCATATAGCAACCTAAGACTCTGCTATTCAAATATAATTTAGGTCAGGCACTTGAGAAATCACCCGGAGTGATTATTAATTGCTTCCCAGGGCTGAGGGGATGCTTTACATTTTATTTCTTTTCATTTTGTCGAGTCACAAATGATTGAAATGGACTTGGATATATATCTTAGGCTGGTAAACTATTTCTCTGTGTTTGTTTGTTTATTTAATTATTTATTTACTTCAGATTTGTTTTGCGAGGCTATTTTAGACTCACACCTGCCCAACTGGATATCTTGTTCTTTAAGCAAGTCAAATAGCACCCTGTGAGATTATTATGGGATTGTTTCAATTTCAGAAGTGTGGGGGCAGATCCCATCTTACAGAATGCAACCCTCAAGCTAGTTGATGCACTTAGTTCTTTGGAAACAGTCTTTTTTAAGTAAAATAAATAAATAAAATTGGACTAGGTTAGATCCTGTGAAAGAGGCCATAAATTTGAGTAAGGTAGTTTTCAAAGCAACAGTTGACTCTGAGCTCATCAAGTAAATGATGATTAGTGGAAGGCGATACATTTTCAAAGGTTGGCCTCGTGCTGCCAACTTTTGAGTACAGGTAATCCTGTGGTTACATAGTTCATTTATTGACCATTCAAAGTTACAACGTCACTGAAAAAAAGTGACTTATGACCGTATTTCACACTTAATGACTTAAAACAACTGCAGTGATTCACTTTGAACAACTGTGGCAAGAAAGCTCGTAAAATGGGGCAAAATTCCCTTAACAAATACTTCACTTAGCAACATAAATTTTGGGCTCAACTATGGTCATAAGTTGATTTTTTTAAAAAAAGATGTAATTCATATTGGGGCTGGTTGGTCCTTTCAACTTGAATCCAAAATACTGCACCAGAATGCAGAAAAGAAATGAATTCTGCACTTGGGTGGCAGTTTATTAAAGTAGCTGCATCCTTTTCTGTATTTCCATAACGAGTTATATTACAGTCCTGGAAACAGATAAGGTTCTTTCAGCAATACTCTTTAGAAGTCAGTCTGAAGCCCACCTGCCTTGCTTTTACTGTAGTGAACCTGTATGGGAAATAATTTTCAGGAGGAATGCTTTTTAGAATGGCTGGACAAGTATAATAATTGGGTTTAAATGTAACAATGTTAAGTAATTTTGGATTTCCTTAATTCTTTCTCCTATGCTCTACCAACCACAATGAGGTTGGTGTATTTTTATTTCTCCTTTTGTGATGACCCAGGGTGGGATACAAAAGCAACAAAGTCACAGAAACAGGTGAAGTCCCTTTAATTCCTTCAACTTGGCTTCAAAGGTCCAATTATCATTCACTGGAGAAAAAACTCCCCCACAAACAGTTGTAAAAAGGAAGAAATTCCATTCAAACTCAAAATACATATAAATTATAAATAGAAAAAAACAACACAAACCACACTGAAGCACTTAACGACAAGCAGGGTTAGGGCTTGAAGATGTCCACAGATATCGAAATACACACACTGGGAAGGACGCTAGAACTCAGATAAGAACGGAAAGACTAGAATTATTTCACACTTTGTTTCCAGCACTGGGCTATGCGCAGTTTGTCCTTTTAAACAGTCCTCACAGCTGCAGCCCATGAAGGGGATCAGGACCCTTTCCTCCCCCATAGACCACCCCATTCACATTGCTCTCTTATCCGCTCCTCCCTGCGTGCCCTAGGATGAAGAGGCAATGGGTCTGGGTCTTTCTCTGAATGCACAGCCAGCCTGTGCCCTTCCCCAGTTTCTTCCACAACCTTGAGAGCCACACTCCCACTCCCTGTTGGCTGTTCCTCCTCTCTCTCGGAATCAGATTCTAACAGGGGCATCACACATTTAGATGAATTAACTTAGCCTGTAATCAGAGCCTAAACTTTGGTTATTTATTTTACTGTGGTTAATTAGTAAAGTGGAAACAAGCCAAATTTGCAAACTCTACCACAAGACGTGTCTGACTAACATATACTTTCTAGTAAAAGAAAATTTTCAAAATCTTTCTCAAGTCTACGTCTGAGAAGAAATAGCAGTGTGTCTTATTTTCTTTATCCAAAAAATGCGGAAATACATTTTTTTTCCAAACTCACCTAGCTGTCTTTTCTAGGCCCACCCCACAATTGGATGAAAGATTTTGTACTCACAATCTCCATCATGATTGGTATCGGCGGTTGCTGGTTTGCCTATACGCAGAACAAGACTTCAAAAGAGCACGTTACCAAAATGATGAAAGACCTGGAAAGCCTCCAGACCGCTGAACTATCTCTTTGTGAATTGCAAGAAAGGTATTTGAGAACGCTGGGATTATATACTCCATTAGGGTGTTCAAAAACTTTACCCAAATTGTTATTACAAAATATGACAGGTCTCAAAGCTGAGAAAACATTGGCTTCCAGCTGCCCTGTGCTTTTTACATTCTCTCTATGTTAAGCTTAATTAAGTTCATTAATGTAAGTTAAGCTTGTGTTAAGAGGAGTAATTGACATGTTTGATTAAGCCAAAATGCTCCTGGTCTGATTTAGCATAATTTCAGACTAAAACCCAACCGATTTGTCAACAGATCGGCAATCATTCACTGTTCTTCCTCCACTTTTATGCAAAGCTTAGAATCATGTTAATGTGTTTGCCCAAGTGAATTGAACCGAACGAGATAAATGTGGTTATTTTTTGCTAAAAATGTTTACCTTCAAAGGCTTGAAAAAGCACAGGAAGAGAATCGAACTGTTGCCGTAGAGAAGCAGAACTTAGAACGCAAGATGATGGATGAAATCAGCGATGCCAAACGAGAAGCCTGCCGGCTCAAAGAGTTGAGAGAAGGAGCCGAGTGTGAACTCAGCAGACTAAAATACGCAGAAGAGGAGCTGGTGCAGGTATTTTTCAAGTTACAGTCTAAGTTTCAGTTTCTGTCTGGGTTCCATGATGCTTGCAAAAATTATTGTAAAAAACTTTGAACTCTGCATCTAACAGCAAATATCTCTGTCTCTGGAGACTTTCAGTCATCCAGGTCATGGTTGTCCCAAAGGTGCTTTTTCAGGAGGCAGCTGGACTGTCTGGGTTTTTTCTTTGAAGACTTTGAAAACTTTCTTTTTTTTTCTTTGAAGACTTTGAAAACTTTCTTTGAAGTTTCGCTTCTCCTCCAAGAAGCTTCTTCAGCTCTGACTGAATGGTGAGGAATGGAAGGATTTATACTCCATGCAGACAGCGGGTCATTTGCAATTCTTTTAGAGAGTTGTTGAGGCCATATGGGGTTTGTTTGTGTCCTCATAGTCACCTGAGTAGTGCAAATGGATGTGGACAAACCCGTGTGGCCTCAACCACTCTCAAAGAATGCAAATGACCAGCTGTCTGCAAGGAATATAAATCCTTCCATCCTCCGCCATCCAGTCAGAGTTGAAGAAGCTTCTTGGATGAGAAACAAAACATCCTCAAAGAAAAACCAGAAAGTCCACTTGCCTTTTGGAAAAAAAAAAAGGGACCTTTGGGACAGCAATTATTGCTGTACATTTCTATGATAAAGGTCTGCTCTACTGTGGCTTTTGAAGGGCAGAATAGAAGCGTCCAATCTGGAATTGGATCTGATCTTCAAACAAAAGGGTCTCCATCATTATATTTGAGATAAATAAACAATAAAGTCAGAAATAAATGCAACTGTAAATCAGCGAGGCAAATTGAGGTCAGTCACAGAAATGCATTTCAGAAAGCGGAACTATATGGGTAAAAACAGGATAATTTTATCTATGGGAGTAGAAAACGGAATGTTTACAGGCTACCTATGCAACAAACTAGAATAAGATGAGGATTCATCTTCTATTTGGCTAACTGAAGGCCTTTCTTTCAGATGTATTAATTAATTGATCAATTCATTGCCCCCTTATCCTAGCATTACTTTTAAATAGAACAGAATAACAGAGTTGGAAGGGACCTTGGAGGTCTTCTAGTCCAACCCCCTTCCTAGGCAGGGAACCTTACACCACTCCAGACAAATAGTTATCCAACATCTTTTTAAAAACTTCCAGTGTTGGAGCATTCACAAGTGATTAATTGTTCTCGCTGTCAGGAAATTTCTCCTCAGTTCTAAGTTGCTTCTCTCCTTGATTAGTTTCCACCCAGGGCTTCTTGTCCTGCCTTCCTTCAGGTGCTTTGGGGAATAGCTTGACTCCCTTTTCTTTGGGGCAGCCCTGAGATATTGGAAGACTGCTGTCATGTCTCCTCCTTTTCACTAGACTAGACAAAACATTCAACTGGTTCTGTCAGACATTGTCTCGAGCAAAATGGTTAATGGGCCAGCATCTTTTATCAAATCTATCGCCTTTTCATCCCCCACTTTAGGTTCGTATGGCCTTAAAAAAGGCAGAGAAGGAGTTCGAACTGCGAAGCAATTGGTCTGTTCCTGATGCACTGCAGAAATGGCTGCAGCTCACGCATGAAGTGGAAGTCCAGTACTACAACATTAAGAGACAAAATGCAGAAATGCAGCTAGCCATCGCCAAGGAAGAGGTAATGCTGCACGCTTGAAAATTATTTGGGTCAAAATGGAAGGTTATGGGCTCGGTGGCTGTCGATCAACATCTCAGGAATGTAGGGTTATCATCACATCCCGGTTCGGCGGTGCAACTTTCTTGAGAGGTCCTCAGTGTTCCATTTGCTCTATTAAAAGGCCCTGATTGGGACACGTCAATCTGCCGGCCTTAGGAGAATAAGAATAGAATAGAATAGAATAGAACAGAACAGAACAGAACAACAGAACAGAAATGGAAATGGAAATGGAAATGGAATAGAAATAGAAATAGAAATAGAACAGAACAGGAAATAGAATAGAACAGGAAATGGAAATAGAAATAGAACAAGAAATAGAATAGAACAGGAAATGGGAATAGAATAGAATAGAATAGAATAGAATAGAATAGAATTTGGAGACCTCTGAAATAAGGTTTCAGCCTTGACTATTACATGTTTCTGTTACTGGTCACTGAAGACCATCTGCAGATCTCATTGACCATGGACTCAAAAGCAGCATCCCATAGTCTACCCAAGTGTCCAAAGGGAGAACAACATCTATTTTTTTTAAAAGATGCCACTAAGACAGAATGTCTCTTCAGCTACCAACCACAAGAAAGGAAATTCTCTCTTCCCCTTCAAAGGAAAGTCTCTCTTCCCCTTCAAATCCCTGTGATGTTTCATTTCAGGCAGAAAAGATTAAAAAGAAGAGAAATACTGTATTTGGAACATTACACGTTGCACACAGCTCTTCACTTGATGAAGTGGACCACAAGATTCTGGAAGCAAAGTAAGACATTGAGTGGGCATGATGCCCTTTCTGCTGGTTACGGAAACTTTTTTTTTTGTTTTTTTTTTGTAAATGGGGCGCACACATTGTTCTGATGTAGGCTTCCCCAACAGCATGAAGCCGACTTCTCGTCCTGACTTATTTTGTTTAAAGTGAATTCCTCTCCAGCAAAGTCCCGGCAAACAGTCTTCCATGAGATTTCACAACTATAGACCTTTATCAGGCTTGGAGAGTTGCCAGGCTGATGTCTTCCAAATGCCACACTGTAGCAGCAGTTACTTGGTAAGACATCAGGAACAGATCTTCACCTTAATAAATTTAACTAATTGTCTCCTGCAAACATCACTCCCCTTTCACTCCTCTTTATTCCCTATGGGAGGGGCCATTCACCATCCACCTGAGCCTTTACTCCCAAGTCGACCCTTGTTCCCTAGCTGTTCCCTTCTCCTGGCAACTCTGCACATGTGCACACTGGAAACAGGCTCCAGCTGTTCTTCTGTCTCATTGATCTCTGACTCTGAAGGCAGCTGATAACTGTCAGACGGCCCGGGCCCCATCTCTGCCTCCAACGCAGAGCCCTCATCAGAGCCTTCCCCAGACTCTCGGACTGGCCCATGTTCCTCCCTAACCTCTTCACTGTCTGAGTCTGCTGCCAGCTTTGCTGGCAGACCACAACACCCATTTTAAGGACCCTTTATATAACATCTAATAATATAAATACAACACTATATAAAAAACTTGTATTACCCTAATTAAAAAGATGGGGAGGGAAGGAGCGCGATTGGATTAGCAATAACACTTAGATTTATATACTACTTCACAGTGCTTTACAGCTCTCTCTAAGCGGTTCAGAGTCAGCATCTCTGCAACAATTTGGATCCTCATTTTAGCAACTTTGGAAGGATGGAAGGCTGAGTCAACCTTGAGCCGGTCAGAATAGAACTGCTGAACAGCTGGCAGTCAGCAGAATTAGCCTGCAATATTGCTCCTGTATGTATGGAACAACATGTCTCTTAAATGAAGTAATGCTCAGCCCAAGTGTCCTTGTGGACCCACAGCACCTGCTGGGGCAGCAGATAGATGCTGTAGTCAGGAAAACCTTTGGCCAGGTTCAGCATTTCTGTCAGCTGTGTTCTGTCCTGCACTGGGCCTGCATAGAGTAAAGGACACCTTTGTCGTTTCTCAGTTACCTGTGGGCAATTTTACATAGGGTTGTTCTTGAGGATGGTGTGGCACTGAAGACAGAAGCCTTGTGGCTGGCTGGTATTTAAATACAGGAAGTCCTTGACTTACGACCTCAATTGAGTCCTCTCAGGTTGTTAAGTGAGAAATCAGTTCAGCGAGTTTTGCCCTATTTTACGACTTTCCTTACCGGCGTTGGTTAAGGGAATCGCTGGGGGTTGTTAAATCAGTAACAGGTGTTGTGAAGTGAATCCGGCTTCCCCATGGATGGTGCTTGTCAGAGCGTTGCAAAAGCAGATCGTGTGAGCCCAGGGACCCAGCAAAGGTCATTAAATGTGAACCAGTTGTCCAACTTACGAATGCAAATCACGAGACCATGGGGATGTTGCAACAGCCATAAGTGGGAAAAACGTGAAAAAAGCATCACTGGCATTGTAACTCCAAACCAGTGGTGGTATTCTACCGGTTCGGCCGAGCCGGTAGCACTGATGAGCAGCAGAGACCGAACTGATTCTCTCTGACACTCTGCTGTTGGGCCCACCTGCCTGCCTGGGCTCCCATACTAACCTTTATTCCCTGCTTTTGAAGTACAACTGCTTTGCGTGGCACAGCAGATTGCCGCATGGCAGCTGCTGAAACAACTGGGAGAGTGCAGGATTGCAGGAGGTGAGTCAGAAAGCCTCTGCACAAAGTGTGTATTTCGCACGCTTTCATGTGCAAAATGTGTGCGTGCGCATAAAGTATGCCCACCAAGCCACACTGAACTGGTGGTAAACATTGTTGAAATGCACCACTGCTCCAAACGATCACTAAACCAGCTGTTGTACGTCAAGGGCAACCTAACATGGCCTGTTTTAATCTCTTGACCTCTTCCTAGGAAAGCACTTTCTGAATTAACTACCTGCTTGAGAGAACGACTCTACCGATGGCAGCAGATTGAGAAGATTTGTGGCTTCCAAATTGCCTATAACTCAGGGCTGCCAAGCCTCACCTCCTCCCTCTACTCTGACCACAGTTGGGTGGTCATGCCGCGAGTGTCCATCCCACCCTACCCAATCGCGGGGGGAGTTGATGACCTCGATGAAGATACCCCTCCCATCGTTTCCCAGTTTCATGGTATGTGGTGTGGGATATCTCTGGTGACCTTGGATGACGGGGAAACACACGTAATTGTGGCTCACTAAATGTCTGTAGAGATAGATTCTGACCAAGGCTTCCCGAGATCGTAATTAAGCACATGCTTCGTCCAAACAACTTTCTTTTTATTTCAGTGCTGGAAATTATGTTCATTTACAGTAATTCCATCTTTCATTCATACAGGGTGTCGACTGGGTACATATGCCTTGTGCTAACAATTGTAATTAATATATTTTTTTTACAATATAATAGTAATTGTCAGGATTCCAGCAATTGCCCTAATTAAATCATGATTCTCGAGCCAAACTTCAAAAAACTTGAAAGGATTCATTAGAGGAGACATACTGGTACTGCCCTGTATGAAGCCAACTCTGGCATATGTAACTTACAGTCACCTATGACCCTGTTTCCCCCCTCCCCCCGTGTGTCTCATAAATCAGATTCTGCAGTTGAGCATGTTCACAGGCTGGGTGTCATCCTTCATGTTCTCCAATTAAATATATTTGCGGGCAAAAATTCTGGTGTTTTAGTTACAATCTTTTAAAGATAAAGAGTTGGAATGTACTTTTGCTTTCAACTGTTCTTCCAGATTTCCTCCCCCGCCCCTTGTTTTTTAATGGCAACTACTAAAACAGGCATAGGAATGTTTTATGAGTTGACAGTCACCACATTTCCTTTATTAGTCATTGTTTCTTATATCTATTATCTTTACAACATTCTTTACTTATTTCTTTATATATTCATCTACTCAATTTTAGCTTGTTCTGTTTTGCAATCATTGATAAAATAAATCCAGAATAAATGTGGAATATTCTTAATGTAAACAGAAAACCCGAGACTTTTCTTGGACTTTAATGGAAAGGGAACCGTGTTGGTTTCTGTTAAATGTTTGAGTCTTCCACAGACTCAAACATTCTTACCACAAACATTCCTACTAGGCGGTAACCAAAGCTACTGTGAAATGCCATCAAGCAGAGCTCAGTTTCACCCTTGCCTTGTCTGTTTCATCGGCTGTCGTATTTTAAAGAAGAGCATTAGGAAGAAAAAAACCAACATCCTGTTTTATAAAGAAAGGATTTATCAGTGTTTTTGTGTCTTCATGGAGGTAGGGAAGCTGGACATATGGGGAAAAAAAAGGAGTGGTGTGGTGGCCTAGAAGTAGAGCTCACCTCACAATCATGAGGTTATGAATTCAATCCTAAGTAGAAGCAGATATTTCTCTGGGCACAATGAGAATATATCTGTTGAACAAACTCCACATTAGTGACAGGAAGAGCATCCGGCCAGAAAACCCTCTGCTAGTTCCCCTCAGTTGCCCAGACTCCACCCCGCAAGGGATTATGGGGTCGTTAAAAGAAGATGATTAGGAAAAAAAACAACAGCCCGTTTTATAAAGAAAGGATTGTCCAGAGGGTTTTTTCTGTCTTCGTGGAGCAGAGTAATGCTTTGGTGGGGATGCTGGACTGAGGAATGGGGCTTCTGAATCGGGTTTTTTTCTGTTGTTCTCAGGGTCTGTTGTGAAGACCAGCACCTTAGCACGGAGTAGCAGCATGTATCGCTCCAGGCGAAATGTGGTGCCATCATCGCCTCAGTTGCAACACACAGCGCAAACACCCAATGCTGCGCACACGCAGACAACTTTGCCCTCTGCAGATCCAGACCTCCTTTCCGTGTCCAGTTGCCCTGCTGCTTATCGTACCGAAGAAGAGGAGGAAGCGATTTACTTCACCGCTGACAAACAATGGTACGAACCTCGGCACATTCCTGGATAGACCGTGAGGGAGAATGAATTATGGGTATTCTCCACTTTGAACATTAGCACAAAAAAGAAATTAGACAGACAGACAGATACACACACACACACACACACGTATGTATGTATGAATGTATGTATGGGCCATATCAAAGTGCAGAGTTCCAGACATAAATTATTACTAAAATCTGATAAAATGCAATTTAAAATGAAACGAATAAAATATGATTTAAAATGAAACTGGAATAAAATATGATTTAAAATGAAATTGGAATACAATAATTTAATATGAAGAAAAATAAAATATAATAAAATTATATTTTGGTGTCACCCTACAAGCTATGCCAATCAGTCCCACATATGCCAATCTCAATCGAACCATTTTGCTTGAGTACTGTGCTGTGTTAAATGTTATTCTCTATCTGTCTGTCCGTCCATCCATCCATCCATCCATCCATCCATCCATCCATCCATCCAAGAAGTGAAAGACTGTGACCAGCAGAGAAATTGGGGCCACCTTAGATTAGGGGTCTCCAAATACAGCAGCTTTAAGACTTGTGGACTTCAACTCCCAGAATTCCGCAGGTCTTAAAGTTGTCATGTTTGGAGACTCCTCCCTTAGATTAGGAAGGGAGGTTGTTTTGATATTATTATGGTCAATCTTCAGTCTATGAGTGGTAAAAACTTAAAAGTTCAAGTCCTAACCTAAGAACTGCTTTAAGGCAGCGTCTGAGTAAATAGGCAGTTCTGAGTAAGGTGGTTTTTTTTTTTTTTTGAAAAGTCAGAATATTCAGGTCCAATAAATTCAAAATTTCCATGTATCTAGGCAGCCCTGAGTTAGTGCTTCAGTAGTAGAGTGTATCCNTCTATCTATCTATCTATCTATCTATCTATCTATCTATCTATCTATCTATCTATCTATCTATCTATCTGCTGCCTGTCTCATTTTGAAGAGACTGTCAGTAGAGTTGGAGTCCCTTTGAGTTAATGTGGGCACATCCATGAAACTTTCTTGGAATAATAGAGAAATAACTCATTATTGCCTTTTTTGAAGTTTTTTTTTTTAATTTTTCCTAGTCTGGTTCCTGGGATTCCAACATAGGCTTCCATTCAGATACTAATTTGTTTAGCTTTCTAGATTAGACATGACTGGTTAACACTGCCACCTGGTGGAGCCTTCAAAATATAGCTCTAATTATTTATAGGGCTTTTCATATCAAACCAAGGATTACTGACCACAAATAGCCGGACTTTTAGCAAAAGCAATAACACTTAGACTTATATACCGCTTTATAGTGCTCTACAGCCCTCTCTAAGCAGTTTATAGAGTCAGCATAAGGCCTCCAACAATTCAGGTCCTCATCTACCCACCTTGGAAAGATGGAAGGCTGAGTCAACCTTGAGTCTGGTGAGATTCGATCTGCCAAATTGCACACAGACGGCAGTCAGCAGAAGTAGCTTGCAGTATAGCACTCTAACCACTGCGCCACTGAGGATCTCTTTTAAGGCCCGGTCCCACTGCACTTACGGATGCAAAGAGGATGTAAAACGTTAAAAAAAGCTTGCCATCCTTTCGAAAGCGCTATGCATCCATTGTGTATTCACTGCATACGTGTTTCATACGCTCTATCCGTCGACCATCCGTCCACTGCGATTTCATCCACACAAGAAGTTTTGAGCTGCACAAAACTTTTTGAATGGATGAACTTTCCGCCGCGTACAATGTACATCCGCAACATATATGGGCAACAAACGTTCAATGTCAGTTATCATCCGTTAAACGTCCGCGGTATCCTCTCAGCATCCTCTGGGCATCATCGCAACTCACATCCGCTGCAGCTGAAAATGGAAAGAGGGAGGAAACAAAAGGTACAGGGAACGTCTACACAGTGTTAGTAGTATGGAAATAGAAAGGATGTAAGCGTATGCATCTCGTATATAAAGTACTATGGACAAAACGTTTGTATCTGGGATGTATCTCGTATATTTAGGATGTCTGGAGTATGTCTAGAGTATGTAGAAGGACACCTAGTGGACAACCGATATTTTCTATAAAAAGGGGGAGAAAATCATCTGGATCTCAGTATGAGTCCAGCAGCCGTGGTGTACAGACCTCTTCACCCTTGGTCTTGGTCTTCAACATCATCAATTGTTCTCCACCATGGATGATGAAACAGTCCGTATGATAGCTGGCTCATTCATCACCAGAACCAAAACCTGTTCAGACTGTATCAAGTTTTACACAGAAGGAGAGGAAGGAGACATCCAATAGCTGTGTGGGTCTGAGGATGGATCGTGAGAAGAATGGAGTTTGGACTGTATGACCAATTGATGGTGGAGCTGAGGAATGAAGACCCTTGTGCATTCCATCACTCCATGAGGATGCCACCAGCCATGTTTGAAAACTTGTACAGCATCTGAGACCCAGGTTGACCAAGACTAGCACCAACTTCCATCCCAACCTGGACCCTGGACTGAAGGTGGCACTGACTCTGCGGCACCTGCCTCTGAAACCACATACAGAAACATGTAGTACGCATGGAGGGTGCCACACAACACCATCAGCATTTTGGTCAAAGAAGTGGTGCATGCCATCATTGAAGAATACCTGGAGGAGCTCCTCCAGTGCCCCTCCACTGAGGAAGGATGGAATAAAGTTGCAGAGCAGTGGTACAGAGGTGGAACTTCCCACAATCGTTGGAGCCATAGATGGGAAGCACGTGGCCTGCAAAGCACAGCCAAGTCGGGGTCCACTTATTTCAACTACAAGGGCTTCTTCAGCATCGTCCTCTTCCATGGTCGATGCTGACTACAAGTTCATGTACATCGATGCTTCAGGCAACGGGTCAGCTTCTGATGCCCAGGTATACAACGCCAGTGACCTCAAGGAGGGGCTGGAAGGCAACCTCATCATGGGCTTCCCAGATCCAGACCCCCCCTGCCCAACGACACGCAAGATGTGCCCTACTTCATCGTGGGGGATGACGCCTTCTCCTCAGACCCTACCTCATGAAGCCCTACACTTCCAGATGCCTCACCCATGAAGAGAGGATCTTCAACTACAGGCTGTCCAGGGCAAGGCGGGTGGTGGAGAACGCCTTTGGCATCCTGGCCAACAGGTTCCAAGTACTTCTCACCACCATGCAGCATCGCCCAGAGACGCGTGAGGAGGATCGTGGAAGCTTGCTGCATCCTGCACAATCTCATGCGCACCCGCTACCCAGTCCTGCAGAACAGACTTGTCAATCATCAACAAGGGAATGGGGATATGGAGCCTGGTGAATGGAGGCAAGGACGTAACCTGATAGACACTGTGGATGTACAAGGCCCCAAAAGAGCTTCACGTGAAGGGAAGAAGCAGCGCAACCTCCTGAGACACTGGTGCAATCCCCAGCTGGAGCAGTGGAGTGGCAAGACAGGACAAGCATGCATTTAAGCCAACACTTTTATTAAGTAAACAAAATGAACCAAGTAAACTTTATTAAGTGTCTTAAGCAAAGATAAACTTTATTAAACTTTATTGCTGAACTGACGAACCATGGTGTTCCTGCAAGATGTATCTGGCAGCATGTCTTTGCCCTGTATGCTGACTGCATGCATGCTGCATCCTTTTATATCCGTGGAACGGACGCAATTCATATCCCCTGCATGCGCAGTGAACGCTTTGCATCTGATATACATCCACGCGGCATCCCCTTTGTTTCCTAGAGACGTACGTGATGCATCCGCTTCATCCACTATGCATCCGTCCCTTCCGCTATGTGTCCGCTTCGAAATTCTCCCCCAGAACCCCTTTGGAGGTGTCATCCGCTTCCATCCACTTTCATCCGCTAGGTTTCCGATGAACATCCGTTTAACATCCCTGCTACATACTACCCACGTCCGTTCTTTTCCGTTCTGTTTATGCACATTTTTGCCAATTTTTGGAGCAGATGAAAACGGATGGAGCCACCTCCGAAATTTTGCTCGTCCGCTGTGTCCTTTATGCATACGTTTTGCATCCATCGGCCAATGGGACTGGGCGTTTAGAGATATGCTTGCTGGTTTTTCTACCACATATCACAAAAGAATTGCCATGTTTATGCTGTTGCGATGGAAGTGAAACCGTCACTGGCTGTGAAACAAATGCAATGGAGCTTCTGCATAATTCAAGACTTTTGAATTTCTCTCTTAATATTTTCAGTAGACAAAAGTTGACCTCCCATATCGTTAGAAATACCACTGCTATAATTGAATGCTCTCAGCTGGGGCTGATGGATTTTGTTGAAATCTGCCACTCCTCCCTGCATGTTACCTTCCCTCTAATTGGAAGCCTTAAAACAAGATACGGCAAAGGGATGGAAGATTTTTGCACATATTATTTCCTTCCATAATGAGCATAATCTATGCTTTTAAATTATACACCTTTTATATGACATTTATGAGTCTGTTGAAAAGTGTACAAAAGGACAGCATTCTGTAAGTTGATATGTTTGGGATTGCAAACTTGACTAAAACTGTCAACAGATCTTTTTTCTGTACTTTACACAGAAATTGGTATAATTTTGGAGTTTTGTGGATATAGTTTTGGAGTAAGTGTTGGATCAGAGAAACAGTTCTTATTTCTAAACATTTATTCTTAATTAACAGGATTCCATAAATGTGTGTGTGTAGATAGATAGATAGATAGATAGATAGATAGATATACACACACACACACTGATTAGCATTGAATCAAATTATTTATTATTCACAACTGAGGTGCAATTCCTATATAACATTTAACTTAATTAAACATTGCAGACATGAATATTTGTTCTTTTGTGATGTACGCAGGTATCTTCGGAAATAATAGAAGCATTCTTACGTAAACCAGAAGACATAATTATAACTCAATTTAAGGATGCTTGCTAAGAAAAGATGAGCAAGAAGGAAACATATGAAGATAGCAAGTCAGGGGAGGGATTTTTATTTCATTTCATTTCATTTTGCTTTCTCTTTTGCTGCAAATACATTAGAATATCCCAAAGATGCTTTTCAAAAGGCAACTGAACATTCTTGTATTTCCTCCCCCTCCCCTCTCCCCTTTTGAAAACGTTTCGCTTCTCATCCAAGAAATTCTGAAGAAACTTCTTGGATGAGAAGTGAAACATTTTCAAGGAGAAAAAACAAAACAAAAGTCCATTTGCCTTTTGAAAAGCACTTTTGGGACAACCATGGCCTGGATTGGATGATTGAGAATATCCATGTACATTAGAATTACTAATTATTTACTCTTCGATTTTGTGGAGCCTTGACAGATACAGATAGTCTTTGACTTACGACCAAAATTAAACCCAACATTTTTGTTGCTAAGTAAATTTTGTTGTTAAGTGAATTTTGCTCCATTCTACGACTTTGTCATAGTTGTTAAGTGAACCACTGCCATTGTTAAGTTAGTAACATGGTTGTTAAATAAATCTGGCTTCCCCGTTGACTTTGGTTGTCAGAAGGTTACAAAAGGATTACATGACTCTGAGACACTAGGCCCTCATAAATATGAGTCAGTTACCAAGCACGTTGATCACATGACCATGGGGTTGCTGCAGTGGTCATTATTGTGAAAAACTCATTGTATTTTTGAACAGTCACTGTTGTAAGTCAAGGACTGCCTTTGTACTGGGTTTCCCTGAAAATAAATCCCTGTCTTGTATATTTTTTTGCCATCAAAAAAAGGCACCATGTCTTATTTTGGGGGTAGGTCATCCACTGACTAACCTCATTTGCGGCAGCATCCCCAGCCTCCTTTTCACTGTGTGAAGCCTTTAGGAACTTCTTCTGCAGCTAGCAAGGCTTTCCTGGAGGCTTCTGCAGCCAAAAACAGAGCTCTGGATCGATCCGGAGCTTTGTAATCAGCTACAGAGGCCTTCAGGAATGCCTTGCCGGTCTTGCCGGCTGCAGAAGAAATGGGTTTCGGGGTGTGCGAGGCCTGGCTACAACCGTCCAAAGGTAAGTAGTAGGGCAGCTCCACCTCTCCCATCTCCACCCTAGCTTAATTTTTACCCATCCACCTGGAGTGGGCGGGATCTTAATTAGGGCTTATTTTAGGAGTAGGGCTTTTATTGGGTGCACATGTAAAAATCAAGCTAGGACTTACTTTCAGGGTAAGTCATTTTCGGGGAAACAGGGTATAAACCTTATGTTCTCCCTAGAATGGTCTTGAGTGCCTACTGTACAGATTAACTTGATCCCTTGATCTCCTCTGCGTTGCAGGGAAGTCCAGGATACCGTTTCCGAGAGCGACTCCTTCAACTCTTCCGTTGGAAGGAAGCAGTCTCCCCCTTCAAGCCTTGAAATATATCAACCCCTCTCCCCTCAAAAGACATCCCAGGAGGATGTGTCCTTAGAACAATCCTCCACCGGAGACTCTTCCTCCCTCACCGCTGATATCTCCCGGGGTTCCCCGGACTGTGCGGGACTGACAGAAACGAAGAGTATGATCTTCAGTCCTGCCAGCAAAGTGTACAATGGCATCCTGGAGAAGTCCTGCAGCATGAACCAGCTTTCCAGCAGCGGCGTTCCTGTCCCCAAGCCTCGGCACACCTCATGTTCCTCCACCAGCAGCGAAAGCCGAGCCCGACATGAACCTTCTCCTGTCTCCCGGATCAGTAGCATTTCACAAGACCTTTGTCATAACGGAGAGCGAAACAAAAAACCATCCAAAATCAAGAGCCTTTTCAAGAAGAAATCCAAGTAAGGCTGCTCGGAGGACACACACACACACACACACACACACACACCCTTTCAACCACATGGCATTCTTTGACTTGGCGGTCATTATTATTGTTATTATTTAAATTAAGTATGTAGTTGTCAGACTTTTCTAGGCCACAGCGAGAAAATCTCTCTTCTTTAGGTCTTTTCTGTTTTAAAGTCCACTTGCATCAGCTGTCAATGAGAAATTTTTCCAATTTCAAGACAGTTTACTACGGTCATTTGTCTATTTATTTCTGCTTTTTTTTTTTAGTTTATATATAAAATGTTTTTTAAAATTAAAAAAAAATTCAGCAACACTTTAACACAAGCTTTAAATGGACTTGTAAGCCTTCATGGGCTTGCCATTTTTCTTCTTGTTTACCTGAGCATCTTCTTAATCTTTCCATAGAAGCTATGGTATTGTGTACTGGACATAACATAACTTTTTGAATGAAGTACAACTACTTAAATTGCACTACTGTTCTCCTGACTGGAAAGTATCTTTGCAAGTGAAACAGTTTTAAACTTGTAAAAATAAAGGAAGAGATTGGGTTGGTTCACTGTGGTTTTTTTTTTTTTTTTGTTCTGTTTAGGTTTGTTTCCACATAGAAGCTAGCATTTCTAACCGTTTAACTTCTGGGACTGGAACCTCATTTTAAATGCATTTATTAACCTAACGGATTGGGTCCTGTTGTAAAAAGATCATGCTAATCCAGAGCCTTCACTATGATTTTATGGCCTTGCACAGGCTGTCTGGGTAGAAATATGTGTCAAGAGGAGTGGCTTCTGATTTTACACCCAAGCGGGAAAGTGTCGGTCCTTTTAACCATGATGGGCTTTCTAAGGTATTCACAAACGTAAAACCTGGGTTAGGGAGAAATGTGGGCACTTGTTTACAAACTTTGACAGTGAAAGAACGACTGATTTGTGAATATTTGTACTGTGACAAAGATAATAAATTGAAAAATCCTATTGTGCAATGACTTGTTCGGTTCATAGACATTCCCTTTTCCAAGTTAAACGTTGTGGGTTTTTGTTGTTGCATGTAATGGTACATACAGTATATTACTGGTACTTGCTGTGTATTCTCTTTATTCTACTTTTCTTTTTGGGAATATTCAGATTTTATGTTATTTTTTCTAACAGCAGAAATGATGCAGAATGCTGTAGCTATTTCAAGAGAAGAGAGCCCGGTGTTCCTAAGCAGCATTAATCAGAAGTATTATGTTGTAAATAATCCCAAACATGTTCTGCCGATAGCATGTAAAATCAGGGATGTCTGACAGTGGCTGCTTGAAAACTTGTGGACTTCAACTCCCAAGAATTCCCCAGCCAGCTCTGGAAAATCCACAAGTCTTCAAATTACCAACGTTGGATACCCATGATTTATATTTGTGATGGCGGATAGGTGGCACACAGTGCCATTTGTGCGGGCATGTGAGCCCCAGCCAAACTCACCTGCACTGTGCATGCGCACCTCCCAGCTGATTTTCAGCCTGTTTGAGGCCTTTTTTTCACCCTCCCGGGGCTCAAGGAAAGCCTCTGCAGCCTTTGGAGGCCGAAAAACAGGCCATCCGGAAATACTGGAAGTGCGGAAACCGGAAGTGCCAAAACGGGCCCGTTTTTCGGCCTTCAAAAGCTGCAGAGAAGGCCTCGAGCTCCCAGGAGTATGAAAAATGCTTCAAATGGGCATGCGCAGTGCAGGTAAAGGGGGGTTTTGCACATGCATGCGCAGGGCAGCGAGGTGCATTGCATTGCAGGTGCTGGCACGTGCGATTTCAGCACACCACAACAAAAAGGTTCGCCATCACTGATTTGTATGCTGTGTGAATTGTAGTTTCACTGCTACACAGCATTGGACCACTTTTGCGTGGTTAGGAACACAACTGCCAGCGTGCCAATTGCGACAGGCCATCAGGAGAAAAGAAAAAGGGGGGAAAGTGACATCAGTAGAAGGAATAGGGCCAAAACCACAAACCCAGTGGTGGCTAACCTTTTCTACGTAGTGTGCCAAAAGGGCGCGCGCATGAGTGCTCATGCGCCTGCATCCAGGATGCAATGCGTGCATAACTCCCCCTGAGCATGCGCATGTGACTCCACCACCTGCACATGCGCACACAACCCCCCCTGCACACCTCATGCCTCTGTGCATGTGCGTATCTCACACACACGCNCACAACCCCCCCTGCATACCTCATGCCTCTGTGCATGTGCGTATCTCACACACACGCACCTCCCCTCGCACATGCGTGGCAGATAACCAACAATCAGCTGGTTGGCGGGGGAGCCACGCACATGCACAGTGGGGCTCTTCCAGGCGACCTCTCGCGTGCCGGCAGAAGTGGCTCTGCGTGCCACTCAAGGTTCGCCATCACGGCCCTAACCCCTTTTCCTTTTTAAAGATTTGAAGGATACAAAATAAGAGTAATGGGCTTCCAGAGGGCAAAGTTATCCAAAGGTTTCTCTACTTCCTTAAATACAGGTCATCCGGGACTTACAATAATTGGTTTAGCGACCATTCAAAGTTAAAATGTCACTGAAAAAGTGACTTATGGCTGTTCTGCACACTTACGACAATCACAGCATCCCCACCATTGTGTGTGCAGAATTTGGGCACTCGGCAATAAGCCTATATTCAGGGTTTTTTTTTGGGGGGGGGGGCTGCAGCATCCTGGGGTCACGTGGTCGCCATTCTGTGAGTTGAAGTCCACAAGTCTTTTTTAAAAACAATTCCAAATTTGGAGACTCCCTGCTTTAAGGAGTTAACCTGTTAGGTTCATGGATTGCAGCTGAGTGGAACACCTGACAGTAATTAAAAGACTGGCCCAGAGATGCTAGTTTGGTGCTTCATGAATCATTGTTTTGCTTACCTATGGCCACGTTAGCCCTTCTTCGAGGGTAGAAAGGTGGTTTAGCAATACAAAATATAAATAAATAAATATTGGGTCACAGTTTAAGCCCAAGCAGGTGTTTGTTTATTCAACAAAAAGAAAAAAAAAAAGGTTGTGAAACTTCTCCAGAATTTCAGGTAAGTGAATATATTGCAAAATTGCTTCCTGGTTAACAAAACCATGATTTAGAAGAAATGTCGACTTGTTGAGAGAGGCCATAGCGCCAAGACTTGCATTGGCTGGTTTGATAACTGGGATTCAAATGTTTCCTGGGGGGTGGGAATGGGACTCTCATAGCACCCTTTCTGACCTACAAATATTACTAAAAAGCAGGAAATTTTGTGAGCTGTATCTTACCTCATCAGATAGTGGAGTAAATATCGGCATATATATTATATAAATTATATATAAATTGTAAATACCAGTTTGCAAGATACAAATTGGCATGGAGGAAGGGCAAAAGAAATTGGCTGTATAAGCTAGATGTGAGACAGAGTGAAAGTGTCTTATCAGTTTGTATGTGTGTGTGTGTATTTGTATATGTGTGTGTGTGTGTGTGTGTATATATATATATATATATATGTATGTATGTATGTAATGTTAGTTATGTTTATTGAGACCNTGTGTGTGTATTTGTATATGTGTGTGTGTGTGTGTGTGTATATATATATATATATATATATGTATGTATGTATGTAATGTTAGTTATGTTTATTGAGACCTAAGATTAGCTGAAACCTTTTGATGTTTGTTAATTCATTTTTTTAATTTACTTACGTCCCACCTTTATTTTTACGAATAACTTGAGCTGGTGAACATATGCAACATAGATTCCTCCTCCTATTTTCCCCACAACCACCATCCTGTGAGCTGAGATAACGGTGCTGTCATACCAAAACAATTGTAAATAGTCCTCATTTAGTGACTGCCATTGGAACAGGCAACTCAAAAGCATTAACAAAATGAATCACAACTGTGAGAATCATTTTTCTTCAGCTTTCCTTTGCTTGATAGTCTTACAAACGTGACAATTGGTTGTGCACTTATTTTTTCATCCTTGTCAATCATCGCGCTTGTTGAGCAGTTGTTGAGCTTGTAACATGGTGACTAAGTGAATTTGGCTTCCCCATGGACTCTACTTGTCAGAAGGATGCAAAAGAAAATGATGTGACCCCGGGAACACTGCAACTGTCATAAATACAAGTCAGTTGCCAAACTTCTGAATTTTGATCACTTGACCACGGGGATCCTGCAATGGTCCTGTGTGTGAAAAACAATTAGAAGTCCCTTTTTTCAATGCCGTTGTAACTTTGAATGTTTACTAAATGAACCATTGTAAGTCGAGGACTACTCATATACAGCTATGGGCCACCACCCATTTCCTCCGGAAGCGCCGTCCCATGGGCTGTATGTATGATGGATTTGAATGGTTTGAGCTGTTTTAGGTGTCTCTCTCAATGGGAAATTTTGCCCTCGATTGTGGTCGTAATTTTGAGGATCTCTTTTTAGCTGGCTGATGGCCGGGCTCTTTGAAAGATTGATCAAGATGTTGAAGATTGCCTTGTTCTAGTCATTGTGATAAGGCAAGTTCTATCCATGTGTAAGGAGTTGCAAATGTTTAAAATGTCAGATCAGGATTTGCTTGTTTTTTTCCCCAGTTGTTTCATCTTTGTTACCTTACATTTGCGCAGATCACTGTGGTACAGATGGAAACGGATGACGTAACAATTATGCGTGCACGTGTACAAGCAAAAGAAACTGTAGTTGGATGTGTCTTCTCCCAGTGAAGAAAGGCAGTGGTGGGATTCAAAAATTTTTACTACTGGTTCTGTGGGTATGGTAGGCATGGCAGGGCATGGCAGGGGAAGGATATACTGCAAAATCCCCATTCCCTCCCCACCCCACTAACCTGCTTTCGAGCTCTATTCTCCTGTGCAGGGTAACCAAAGAAGATCCAGCCGATCAGCTGGGACTTGGGAGGCAGAGAATAGATGAGGGCGGGACCAGTCAGAGGTGGTATTTGCCAATTCTCCAAACTACTCAAATTTTCCACTTCTGCTTCTCCAGAACTGGTCAGAACCTGCTGAATACCCACCTCCGGTAGAGGGGCATTAAAAGGTAAACTAAAAGACCTAGAAGGCCACATTTGTCCAGTAGATTTTTCCCTCCTGTCTCCTCAGTCAATACATCCTTACTCTTACTCAGTTCTTACTCTAACTTAATTACCTGGTATCCTCTAGAGCAGGGGTGTCAAACTCAATTTCACTGAGGGCCACATCAGGGTTGTGTTTGACCTCACAGGGGAGCTGTGTGTGGCTGATGGGCGTGACATGGGATTCGTATCGGGTACCTGTAGTAGCCACGTGTTAATGCACGTGTTAAGCAAGACTTCCCTGAGACCATTCTCATTATAATCTTCCTTCCTTCCTTCTCTTCTTTCTCCTATTCCATTCCTATTCCATTCCTATTCCTATCCCTATCCCTATCCCTATCCCTATCCCTGTTCTATTCTGTTCTGTTCTGTTCTGTTCTGTTCTGTTCTATTCTATTCTATTCTATTCCATCCCATCCCATTTCATTCCATTCATCTTATTCCTATTCCATTCCTATTCTATTCCATTCCATTCCTATTCCATCCCATTTTATTCTATTCCATTCCATTCTATTCATCTTATTCCTATTCTATTCCTATTCTATTCCATTCCATTCAATTCCATTCCATTCATCTTATTCCTATTCCTTTCCTATTCATCATCCTATTCCTCTTCTTGTCCTATCCTGTCCTAATCTAGTCCAGTCTAGTCCATTCCATTCCATTCCATTCTATTTGTTTTACTCGTATTCCATTCCTATTCCTAGTGTATTCTATTCTGTTCTGTTCTGTTCTGTTCCATTCCGTTCCATTCCATTTGTCTTATTCCTATTCCATTCCATTCCTATTCCATTCCATTCCATTCCATACCATTCTATTAATCTTATTCCTATTCCATTCCATTCCTATTCTATTCCATTCCATTCCATTCTATTCGTCTTATTCTTATTCCATTCCTCCATGAGCTGTTCAGAGCATCCAGCAGTGGGGAGATGCTTCAGTCTCTGAATGTCTAGGCTGGGCTTAATTTGTGGAATGCTCCTCCTCCTCCACGGACTCCTCCCCAATGTTCCCCAGTTTTGGCTCAGCCTCGTTGTGGATAGGCAGTGCTTTTTGTTCTTCCTTGGCCAAAACAGGAGTATTACTCAGCAGCTTTAGATATAATCCAGTTTGGTTTTTTTAGGGTTTTAGCCTCCAAATCACTTTACGATCTCCCAACGTTAGCTCTCTCCATCTGGTCATCGGAGATCATTTGCATTTTGGGGCAGTGCTGTTTCGTGCCCAAAGCGGCGGGCGGCTTCGGCATTTCTCCGAGCCCCCCCCATCTGCTTGTTCTACCCCCTGCTATTGTGATTCCGCATTGCCTTTCTCTATATTGGCAATAGCGGCGTGGGTGTTTTCGCTCTCATCCGAGTCATATCGTTTTGAGTTTTCCCTTCAGAATGCCATCTTGGTGTGGAAAGCAGTAAGAATTCTTTTCACCCCTTCCCCCGCCGTTCCTTTTAGCCACAAGGAGAAGCCGTCTGAGGCATTTCCCCATGCGGTGGGAGTTTGTTGCTGGGAAGCACGTGCGCACCAAAAATAACGGCCATTGTTTTTGCCTTTAAAAAAAAAAACCTGTGTGGCTGCGCTATTTGTAACTCGAGCTGCATGAGGTAGTTTTCCTTCCCGATCAGAGGTTTTTCCTTCTGATAACCTAAGGAATTATTGCATCTCATTTTCTTATAAGATTCGAGGCCATCCGTGTATTATTGTTGGCTTAACCCTCACAGCCTTACCCAGCAGCAAAACAGCAAACATCCAGGCCCATGTCCGCCTGTGCAGGGAAGCTGTTGAAGGCGTCTCTTTATTATCTTGGCTTTTCAGGCGTTCTTAATTTGGCTGTTTGGATATTCATTCTTTCAAGCTGTTTATTGATTTAGATATCTATATATCTATATCTATCTATCTATCTATCTATCTATCTATCTATCTGATCGGTGACTTTCATTCACTCCATTAATAATAATATATAATAAT
>BHFT01024143.1:0-19985 GCA_004320025.1 Laticauda laticaudata | reverse complement strand
TCTACATCCTGGCTTACAATAAAGACTTTGCTGTTGGAACCCGGTCTACCTCGTGTTTTTCCGGACAAAACACATATATTCAGTAATATGAACAATTTTATTTTGATGTTATATTTTATTTTTAATACAGTGTAGTAATGTCTGGCAAAAATGGATTTAAAAAAGGGTTGCTTGAGCCAAAGGATGTGATAGTTTCATCAATGCAATTCTGGTTGCATATTATGATGATGCTGGTTAAAATATGATTAGACTGACATGCATCTTATGCTGCCCTGGTTAAGGGACAACATTTTTCACTCTGTCCGAGGGCAATATGCTAGCTTGGTGGGAGGCCTAAAATTGGTAAGGTGGAAGCAAGGAAACTGGTCTGATTCTCATTCTCTCATTCATTGTCAAAACATTGTATAAATTCTATCTATCTCCAAGGCCAAGAAACAAACAGCAAAAATTCTGTTATACAAAGTTGGGAGACAGAACAATAGTTTAGTTTACTTTATTGTCATTGCACCTCATACAATGAAATCAAATACCATCTTCAGTGCACATCACGACTGTTATCATATGTACAGAATAATCCTTGAGTAACAAGGATATGCACATGGAAATGTTTATGAGAGTAGTTATGAATAATAATTCAGCCACACACAGATCACTAAATTGAGTTAAAGTTTACTTTAAGAAATAGCACAGTCCAGTAACCTGGTCCAGGTCATATACATTTAACAGTCCAAAGAATATCCAATTACAAAGTCTTCTTACCAGTTACCTTTGTTATTTACAGCAAACAAAAATATCAAAGTATAAGCACAGCACAAATACAAGAGAACCTTAGATAGCAACAGAATGTCAGAGAAAGCAAGCTATGATCTCTAGCTCCCTCTTATGGTAAGTTGCAATATCATCAACCAATCAGAATATAGTATAAATTAATACAGTGATTTTGTCTTAAAGCTACAAACATACATTGTTGGTTTATATATTGCCAACCCAACTTATTTTGTGGAATAGAAACAATGACCATGAAAATAAACACAAACACACATATTTCACACTCCACACATTGAACTGAAACTCCCAGACACCGCCACCAACCACTGCATTATACATTAGAATTCAAAAGAGCTCCTGCCTGGGATAGAAGCTGTTTTTCAGCCTATTTGTCCTTGTTTTATTATTCAGTACCGTCTGCCAGATGGAAAAAGTTCAAAAGAAGGTGCCCAGGATGAGATGGATCTTTTGAGAATGTTTTGAACTTTCTTAAGCAGTGGGCACTATAAAGCTCTTACAAAGAGGGGAGAGGGCAACACAAAGATCCTCTGGGCAATGACATTATCCCTTTGGAGGTGCTTTCCTATCTGCCACTGTGCAATTGGCAAACATACAGAGGTGCAGTAAGTTAAGAATACTCTCTATGGTGCACGCGGTAGAAGGTCACCAGCAGTTTTTTCATTCAGTTGTTGTTTTGAGAAGTCTCAGGTAGTATAAACTCTGCTGGGCCCTTTTGACTAGTGCTGCAATGTGAGCACCCCAGGTCCAAGTCCTCTTTTATGGTAACACCCAGAAACTTAAAACTGGCCACTTGCTCCACTCGGTCTCCATTGATAAGGACAGGGTGGATGTCTGATCTGTTCCTTCTATAGTCCACTATAAGCTCCTTGGTCTTATTGGTTTGAGGACCAAGTTATTGCCTCCACACCACGAAAGCAACTGGTCCACCTCATCTTGGTAGGCAGACTCATCCCTCCCGGAGATGAGATCCACCACTGATAGAATATAAACCTGAGTCTGATACAACCATGGCATGATTCGTAGATCATATAGTAATTGATGTTTATCATTATTAACATTATTATGAGCTGTGTCGGCGCAGTGATTAGAGTGCAGTACTGCAAGCTACTTCTGCTGCCTACTGCCTACTGCCTGCTGCCTGCCTGCCTGCAATTTGACAGTTCGAATCTCACCAGGCTCAAGGTTGACTCAGCCTTCCATCTTTCTGAGGTGGTTAAATGAGGACCCAGATTGTTGGGGGCAATATGCTGACTTTGTAAACTGCTTTGAGAGGTTGAAAAGCACTGTGAAGCAGGATATATGTCTAACTGTTATTGCTGTTATCAGTATTTGCAATAAAATCAATTTATCTATATGTATTTAATCTTTTGCTTGTAGCTATTGAGGGCAGTTTTGAGATTCCAAAAATAAATTTATTTTTATAGATAATTTTCCAGATGAGTTTTGTGGTTAGCTGGCAGCAGTGAGGAGGAGGTTCCTGAGGGGCCTATGCTAGATGCGAATGAATGTATAGAAGAAGAGCAGCACAGGCGACTCGGGAGTAAGAATGCTAATTAATGACCCCTCCCTCCAGGCAATATAAGCCTGGTTTCAAAGGGTTTTTGCTCTGTAGAAGGCAAAAAGTTCTAAAAAGCTCTAAGGATCCAGCATTGTGTAGAGATACTGGCTTATCTGAAGAATTCTGTCAAGGCTTTTCTGGTTGGACTAATTGGCTGCAAGCCACCTTTTATCTACAAAGAAGTTTATTTGTAGATTAAAGCTGTGAAGATTTGAGTTACTGAGTTTATCTGTGTTTGCTCTCTAGGAACCCGGCTGGGTCAGAATAATGACAGACTGACACAAGTCAACATGTAGGGCATACATAGCACTGCCTTCTACCATTCCCAACCTTGACACCTGTTACCAAAGGGGGCCACATTATTTTGTCTAATAGTTGGTCTCGCTCTGCTTGATAAAATGCAGGAGATTCTTACCTTTTATTATTTTACTGGCTAATATCTTAACAATAAGATTTGTCAATAAGCTTAACTTTTAAAAATATATATAATGTAAATTTATTAAAATAGATGCCAAAAAAATTATTATAGTTTTCCATTTCTTAACATCTTTAGAAAGCATCTCATTGTGATAAGTGTTTATTCAACCACTTTAATCTTTGCCTTTCAATACTTTCTGAAAACCTACTCCCAGCTTTTGAATGGCATGACTATGGAAATTGCTATAGATATCTTAATAAACAAAAATATAAATGCTAATGTGCATTCTATAGTTCAATATATTGATTGGTTGAGAATGTGCCAATGCAGTCCTCTTTTAAAAGTCTCTGATGTCAAATCTGTTCAAATACATCTTCTTCATTTAGACATAAACCCTTTCAGTTTGGTAAAATGCTGACTTCCTGCTGAAGATTCATGATATATTTTTTTTGTTTTGTAATGTCCATTTTATGTAGAACTTACTTGAACAATTGCAACATTACCGATTATCCTACCTTTCTTGTCTTCTTTTTTGCACCTGTTTCCTTCTGATTTTTATCTGTCAGCTAGACAGAGTACACAATTTATTCCCACAATTCAGACAATTTATAACTTAGTATATATAATAGGCAATCCTAGATTTTAAGGACACGTTGCTTATCACAATACAACCCTGCATGTTACACAATGTCCTTTTATATTTTTCATACTCCTATTCTTTCTTCTTATTCTATTATTGTCAGCAGAAACCACAAGGTCACTATGGATGGTAAGAATTTATAAAAATTTATAAAGCCCTAACCTAAATTATAAACACATGCACAACTATATCTTTAGACACAGAGGAAGTAACATTACTTTCTATATCTGATGAAAATTGTGAAATGAAGTACTTATAAGTCTAACATCATAAAATAGGAATATATAATAGTGATGCTTGTATTTGTAGTTTGCGTTCAGTGTTGTGTTTTGAAAAATGTATTATTACATAAATGTAACAGTAAGCGGAAAATAAATATGCTGAATTGACTATACAAACATATATTGTGGGTATGAGGCACACACACACACACACACACACACAGAGGTCTGGTCAGAATTTAAGGAGCAAATGGATGGAAGTCATGATAACTGCTGGATACTGGAATCAGGATGACTGAAAAATTATTACCTCTACATAGAAAACATCAAGCCTAATAATAGAAAAGAATTCTATTCTTATCTAAGAATAGAAAAGGATCAATAGCACAAATATTAATTGGCATCTGATGTTTCTAAGAAAATTCAGAATATGTTGGGTGTGGAGAATCAGGACCATATATTAACATTAAGTTGAAGTTCAGAGAATTCATTGATTAAGCCCATAAACAAGAATTTAGTTAACTAAAATTCAACTCTATATTGGCATTAGATAAAGATCCATCTAACTGAAGAGCGGTTGGGAATTTGTGGGAACATAACAACTCTAACTTGGTGAATCACTTAAATCTGCACCCCCAGCTTTGTTTGCTTTCAGAATATAGATTACAAGATAAGCAATATTGTCCTAAGATATCTAGAAGACCAATCTCCTGGCCTTTTGGAAGTGTTTGAAGATCTGGGTCTTCCAACTCACTGGGGCTCACACAGGAACATGCCACCTTGGGATTGATTAGAACTATGAAGTCCTTCTCACCTTTTTAACTTTAGTTTATTCCTGTTTTAACTGTTTTCTATTGGAATACAATATTTATATAGACTTTATGTTTTAGTTTTTAGTTTCATCTATAGTTACTCTGTGAAATGGGTGCTCTATAAATTTGATACACAAATAAATAAAAGAATATGAACATCCAAACTGGGAATGAACATTAAGGAATCTAGGTAAGCAGAGTTGGATCAAATGTTTGGATACTGATGAATAAATTGGATTGTCACAGACATTGTTTTCAAATTTTAAGAAGTCATTATACTTCTGTGGAATTCAAATAACCAACAAGGATATTACTTATAGATAGCATGGATTTATAATCTTGGACTCTTTAAGTGTTCCATTATCTGAACTTACATATGACAATCATAATGTTATCTTAGTTTCAGAAGTTATGATATTGTAGAATCAAACTCAGAGAAGCAAGTTCTGAGTTGAATACTCCACCAAGCTACACCCTGAGTCTTATGTATTTATGTCAAAAATAAATGTGTCCATAGTAATTATATTTTCCACCATTTTCTCTGCAGTTGGACAGCTGTGACACTTCTACTGGGATGAAGAATTTATGGCCAAACACTATTAGTTTCTATCAGTTCTATTCTGATTCAGTTGACATTCACTGGTAAAGAATGATAGAATTTGTAGTCTTATCTAGATAGCTATAGATATTTCTCCCATGTTATCAAATGCTTGGGATGAAGATAAATTCTCTTTATTTCAAATGACAGCTGATTGCATTTTGAAAATATTTCAAACTGAGAATGAAAGAGCAAACAGAAACCACATAAAATTATTTTCTATTTATAATAAATTAAACTCACAAAAGTGAATCTTCATGATGGTTCTTCATTATCTGTATTAAAATTTGTTTTTGTCCTCCATAGAAGCTTCATTACAAAGCAAGTAAATACATTTTTGAGGCCATAATATCAAGTAAATGCCAATTCAATAATGTCATGTAAATATGCACAATACAGAATTTGGCTATGTACTCAGCATTTCCTAGAGGCTAGTGAACAGTAATCTTTATATATTAACTACAAAAAACATTTATGGTTGAATAGAAATTCCAATTTGATTTTATTGACTCTGAAAGTAGTAATATTTAAACAAATAAAACTGAAATTACATATGCTAAATTAGAAATATTTCACTTCTGCTTTCCTACCTTGGAAAACTGTTATGTACAAATCGGAATATCCCACTTTTTGGCAAGGTGATGTCTATAGGCTACAGCTTGCAAGAAGTTCTAAAAGGAATAATTGTAAGAGCAGCTGAGTGTTAACTAGAAGCTGCTTTTAATAGTTTAAAATATTTCCTAAACTTACATAGATCTCATCATTAATCATATAAATAGATAAAGCAACATAGACTAAAACTGAGACCTGAAGGATAAGTAAAAGATAGATATTTTGTTGTTAATTGGGAATGAAATATCAGTCAGGACAGGATTTCTATATCTAAATCTCATGTGATTTCTTATTCACATTTTTTTGAATGATTTTCATGGAGAATTTGAGTTGAAATATTTGTTCATTTATTCATTTATTAAATTTATAAACTGCCTGTCTCACAATCCAAAGCAACTGTGGACAGCTTGTATGTAACATTAATTCCATATAATATTAATATAAGAAGTATTAATTTAACTTAGAACTAAGAATAAATTTCCTAATGGTGACAGCAATCAATTAGTAGAATAGCTTGCCTTCAGAAGTTGTGGTTGCTCTATCCCTAGAAGCTTTTAAAAAGAGGTTGGCTATACATGTCTGGAACAATGTAGAGGCTCTTACTTGAGACTATAAGACTTCCAAAGTCCCTTCCAACTCTAGTATTCTCTGTTCAATAACCTAACATTGTGAGCAAAGTGAGTTTTCAGAAGTGTTCTTTAATTGGGCAAATTTTTCTGCAAACCAATATCTCATTATGCAAATCCAGGAAACTCTCAGTTAAGTTTTCATGCAGTCGACATCAACATAATAAATTAACATAGGCAGGGGGAGGAATATGCAGAGGAAACCTTTCTGTGCTCCTGACAATTTACAGGCTGTGAATTGAAGAGTATAAGAATGCATGGACATACAGTAGATTAACGACAACAGATGCCATTGCTTCCTTTCCACATACATAATTCATTATGTAAAAGTGATGTTAAACAGAAAATAAGATTCATAAAGATGAGCATTTCTCACATCACCAATCAGAACCAGATTGTAAAGGGAAACTACAAGGATGTTTCTACAATGTAAGGCAAGACAAAGGCTAAAATATTCATAGCTGATAAAAGAAAAAAAACACCTATCCCTTTCATTCTTTACATTAAACTGTGTAAGGGGATACAGCCCCTGTCATGTTTCAACATTCTGACTCAATCTTTTTGCTGAAGATATACATGAGAGATTATTTTTATTCAATTATTATTTCTTCCCAGCAGAACAGATGAAAAACTGGAATCCGTGGATGTCGGGGAGAAATGGAATGTTTATAGTAAGAGCAAATAGGCTGAAATTATTTTAAAAAGTTATTCCAAATGACAAAGGCCTCAATTGGATAAATATAGAGAAGGATCCTATTTAACAATGTAATAATAAATTAAGAATTCTAATACAAAGTATCTCATAGTCTTTGGAACCTCATCATAGAGAATCTATTGTTACTCACTTTGGAATCTGAATTTTGAGTGAGCATTTGTAACAGCTTATTGGAGAGCTAGATCAGTCAAAGTGAGAAGTAAAAGCATGAAACCAGACAACTCTATTATAACAAGAAAAGGTGGCAAACTGGCTTGTACCTCATCTAGCAACTTTGAGAATGTTGCACTGTGTAGTAGAGAAACAGGCATGAGAATAAAATCTTGAATTCAATATAATTAGGGCTTGGAAGTGACTTTAATTACTTAGGAGTTTTCTTAGTTTTTGCAATACTTTTTATCTTTTTATCCACATAAAACTTCCATTTCTCTGAGAGAAACCTTACAGTAATATTAGCAAATAATTACACAAATAATTGACCTTCAGCTCACAATCGCGTCAACCTTTATTGACTACAACTAGAACACTATTTAAATATAGCCTGCCACATTGCTGGCCTATTTACTTATTCATCCCCCAAGTTGAATGCTGGGAGAAATAATGGAAGTGGCAGATCTACATAATGAATTTGGCATATTGTTATACTTTAGAACCTCTGCAATCTGAATATAAGGCCAAGTTGACTAAGACTTTGAAGTTTTATCCCAAGGTCAATTACTAGCAATTCAAGAGTCCTTACCTGAGATGGATTGCAATATTTCCAAGAATTGCTTAACTTTGGATCTACAAGTTGTTATATAGCCTCATGCTGTTGATTACTCACCAAGCCATTCCAGGACTTGGCTATCCAAGTATTTAGGCCTTTGTGTTCAAAATAATAGCCAGTTTTTTCCACTATGGGTAAGCATACACTTTTGGCTTCCTCTATTACCACCTGCTTCCTGAATGCATAAATGGATTATATTATCTTTGTCCCATTCATAGCCAATTGAAATGTAAATATATCCAAGCTCATAATTTCCACTTCACTTCAAAACTGTTTCCAAGCAGAGTTGTCTCTAATTCTTTTGGGTGGGTGGATTCCATTTCTTTACTCCAATCTAGCAGCAATTTCAGCTCTGATTGGTGCAGTGCTTTGAACACTCCTTCACTACCTTCTAGTAGAGTAGAGTAGAGTAGAGTAGAGTAGAGTAGAGTAGAGTAGAGTAGAGTAGAGTAGNAATAGAATAGAATAGAATAGAATAGAATAGAATAATTTGGCCAAATGTGATTAGACACACAAGAAATTTGTCTCTGGTTCAGAAGTTTTAGCATACATGCAAAAGTACAGTGTAATAATAATCATAAAGATGATACAAAAAGAGGAAGTAGTAGAGAAGATGAGAATGATAATAACACAGCCATACCATATGGGTAAATATACTTAGACATAAGATAGTACTGTGGGAATTAGGTGTTCAGCAGAGTGATGGCATGAGGAAAAAACTGACTCTGTGCCTAGTTGTTTTGAAATGTAATGCCCTATAGTGGCATCCTGAGGAAAGGAGTTGAAACAGTTTATGTCCAGGATGTGGTCTGTGGATATTTTCTCAGCCCTCTTTCTGATCCATGCAATAGCTTCTATGGAAGGTAGGCTGCTTGCAATTGTTTTTTTTCTGCAGTCCTAACTATAGGTTTTGTTGTTGCTGCACCAAACCAGACAGCTATAGAAGTACAAATGATAAACTCAGTAATTTCTCTGTAGAACTGTATCAGAGGTGGTATTCAGCAGGTTCTGATCAGTTCTGGAGAACCACTAGTAGAAATTTAGAGCAGTTCAGAGAACCAACAAATGTCACCTCTGAATAGAGATTGTACAGTATCCTTCCCCTGCCCTACTCACCAAGCCACGCACACAGAACCAGTAGTAAAAAAATTTGAATCCCACCACTGAACTGTACCAACATCTTCTGGGGCTGTCTGAACTTTCAGGGGTTGATGCAGCAAGAACATTCTTTGTTGTGCCTTTTTAGTGATGGTTCTAATGTTAGGTGTCCATTTCAAATCCTGGGAGATTATAGAAATGTGAAGGTCTTTACTGTTGATACTGTTCTGTCTAACATAGTAAGAGGTGGTAGAACAGGAAGTTTCCTCCTAAAATCCACTCCCATCTCTAAAATTTTGAGTATGTTCAACTCAATATTGTTCTCCAAGTGCCACAGGTACTGCATCATTTCATCATTGGGTACATGTCTATGCATTTTTCTCATCTTGCAGTTAATCCAACAATAAAGTCAAAAAAACTATTTTTAGTCATAGATTTTTATATTCTATTCAAATCTTGAAGATATTTAACTTCACTCTGGTTTTTTCACACTTTGTCTACAATCATGCACAACTTTCCTTCCCATTTTAAAATATTTCAATATTTGTTCAAATAAACAGTTTTTCTTGCTGAAAAGTTTCTATAGTTTTGCAGAAGGTAAGAATAAAAGATAAACTGTTCTCCTGTTACTTTTGAGAAAGTAAAATTTGAGCAACAATGGTACTATAAGGAGGGGAAAATGGTTTCTGTTTGTGTCAAAGGATGAAAAGGGGGAAAAGATATGCACGAGTATACAAACTCATGAGAAAATTTTTCAAAAGGCATGAGAAATAATGAAGAGACAACTTTGCAGGTGAAATTTACTCTCTATAAATATAAGCTCTTTATTGCTGACCCCAAAAAAGCTGGCAAAAAGGTCTATATATTTTTTTTTTTGCTTCAAAAATAAACACAGTGAAAATTATCAATACAACTGTATTAATTCTTTGTAACTTGATAATGAAAGCCATATAAAACTTCTAGTTTCAGAATACCATTATTAAGAAAGAGCACAAAATATAAAGGATTGCATGCAAATTTAATGCAGAGGATAAAGAGTTGACAATAGATGAGCTGGAGCAATGTAAATGTTAAAGCCGCTGTCACACTGCACCAACGGATGCAAAGAGGATGTAAAATGGACAAAAAAGCTTGCCATCCGTTGGTTAACGCAATGTACTCACTGCCTGCAAAGCTCCAGCCAAGTCGGGGTCCACTTATCACAACTACAAAGGGCTTCTTCAGCATCATCCTCTTCGCCATGGTCGATGCTTACTACAAGTTCATGTACATCGATGCTTCAGGCAACGGTTCATCTTCTGATGCCCAGGTATACACCAGTCACCTCAGGAGGGGCTGCAAAGCAAACTCATGGTGGGCTTCCCAGATCCAGACCCGCTGCCCAACGACAAGCAAGATGTGCCCTATTTCATCGTGGGGATGACGCCTTCTCCCTCACAACCTACCTCATGAAGCCTTGCACCTCCAAATACCTCACCCATGAAGAGACTACAGGCTGTCCAGGGCAAGGTGGGTGGTGGAGAATGCCTTTGGCATCCTGGCCAACAGGTTCCAGGTACTTCTCACCACATGCAGCATCTCCAGAGACCGTGAGGAGGAATCATGGAAGCTTGCTGCATTCCTGCACAATCTCATGCGCACCCGCTACCCAGTCTTGCAGAACAGGCTCGTGGACCTCCAACAAGTCAATGGGACATGGAGTCTGGGGAATGGAGGCAAGGGCAAAAACCTGATAGACACTCAGGATGTGCAAGGCCCCAACAGAGTCTCACGTGAAAGGAAGAAGCAGCGCAACCTCCTGAAACACTGGTTGCAACTCCCCAGCTGGAGCAGTGGAGTGGCAAGACAGGATGGTAAATGCTTAATGGATGCTTCCTTCAGCCTCTCTCATCACACTGATGAGATTGTGCCATGTATGTTTGGTTGGCCTACAATGAACAGGGCGTTTAATAAAGAGTTGTGTTTATGTTGACATGTGTGGATCAATGATTACATTGTTTATTGATAATAAAGGGCCATAGGTTGTGGCACCTGGGAGGGTGGACCATACAGTCCCACTATGCTTGCACTGGAGGTTTATCTATCCCACAGCTATTACCCATCCCAAAGGTATCCCTGCCCATTCCACAGCTATCTCAATCCATCCCACTGCTATCTTAACCCATCCCACAAGCATGCAAAGGCTTAAACCATTTCTAAAAGTTTCCAGCAAGACTTTATTAAAAAAAAGAAATGAAGCAAAGTGTGTGAATCAAAAATAGACTTTATTACAACAAGCTATAAGACAAAATGAGTCTCTGGCACTCCTCTTGGTCGCTCAGTTCTAGGGGTGAAGGGTGCAGGTGCTTGTGGAGGTGCTGGTGCTGGAGTGGCTTGTCATGAGCTCCTCCAGAAGCAGAAGCAGTAGAAGCGCCAGCCCCAGAAGAGCGAGCCCGTGCTGCAGAAGCCCCAGCAAAACCAGAGGTGAGGGCCAGGGTGCAGGACGGTAAGCCCTGTCCCTCTTGCAAGGGCTGGCAGCAGATGGCTGAGGCTTGCTGTGCTTCGCGATGGTTGTGAGGTTGCTGGCTGGCAGGGAGGCTGGCAAGGAGGCAGGCACCAAGGCTGGCAGGAAGGCTGGCAGCGCAGGCAGAGCACCAAGACTGGCAGGCAGGCAGGCATCAAGGCTGGCAGAAAGGTTGGCAGGCAGGCTGGCAGGCAGGCAGGCACCAAGGCTGCCAGGAAGGCTGGCACCAAGGCTGGCAGGAAGGCTGGCAGGGAGGCATGCACCAAGGCTTGCAAGGAAGGCTGGCACCAAGGGCTGGCAGGCAGACTGGCTGGCAGCAAGGGTGGCAGGCAGGCAGACAGCAAGACTGGCAGGGAGGCTGGCAGCAAGGCTGGCAGCAAGGCTGCAGCAAGGCTTGCAGGCAGACATGCAGGCAGACATGCAGGCAGGACAGGCAAGGCAGTCAATGTGTCTGGAAGCAGGTCTTTCCTCTGAATGGCGACCTGCTTCCGAGCTGCTTCCGTTATATCCATGGGGCTGACGCAATGCATCCTCCCTGCATGTGCAATTAACGGTCGGCATCCGCTGTGCATCCGCTGTGTATCCGCTGTGCATCCGCTGTATCCATTCCACGTCCGCTTTGCTGAGGTCCCCCGGAAGCCTAGCGATGTGCATCCGTTCCCATCCACTTCCATCCGCTGGGCTTCCGTTCCGCATCCTCTTTCCATCCGCCCCTGCATCCTCCCCGTGTCCATGTTATCCACTCCGGTTATGCAAATTTTTGCCACTTCTGTGAGCAGATAACAACGGATGGAACATTTTTCTCGTCCGTTGTGTCCGTTTTGCATCTGTTGGGCAGTGTGACAGGGCCTTAAACAATTGCTGAGATATAGATATATTTATACAGTGTGTGATATTTTGATGTTTTCCTTCAGTTAGTTGTTCGCATAAACGCATATTGTGGCATAACAGGCATCTCTACAGGAAACAAAATGAATCATACTGCCATATGAAGAAACTGGAAATCTAATTCTTTTCATTTTTTAGTCAAGCTACATGCTGCTATGTCAACTTAGTTTTTGCATTAAAGAATTGAAATTCTAACAATGGCAACCAAGGAGCTCTAATCATAGCATTATTGATGCTATGAGCAAGTAGCAAATGATAAATAAAGAGAACATTGTTAAGTTTAAATTTTAAAAGAACAATGTTCACAGTCAAGAAAACAGAAATATAAACATAACAATATTATTTGTTATGTTATAGAACTAAAATTTCTTAAAGCAATTGCCTCTTTTACTGGGACATCTGCAGTACATACAATTCAAAGAAAATAATTGGGTAGCACATTCTACAGTATTGCTTATGAGGATATCTGGCTTTTAAAAAGTTGTATTCTCAAATATAAGGGATCTTAAGATGGAACAGCAATTCAAAATATTTTCAGTGTTGGAGATAGAGTAATGTAAAGCCCATGTCACACCGAACCAACGATGCAAAGAGGTGTAAAACGGACAAAAAGATTGCCATCCGTTGGATAAAGTGAAAACGCGATGTACTCACTGCCTCCATTTGGCTTCCTCTCTATCCGTCCAGCATCCGTTTATGGACGTTTCCATCTGCTCCAAAAGTTTTGGGCTGCCAAAACTTTTGCGCGGAAAATGTATCCAGTTCGTCTGTTCTGCATCCGCTACGCATCCCTACGCATCCGTTACGCATCCGTTACACATCCGCTATATCCGCCAGGCATCCACTCCGCCATCCGCGCAACTCGCATCCGTTCGGACGCAGAGAGGAAGCGGAACGGATGCAGAACAGATGTAGAATGGATGCAGAACGGATGCCAAGCGGAAACAAAGCATTTAAAACGGAAAAAACGTTCACAGAGGGGACCTATCTCGGATATTAAGGATGTCTGCAGAATGCCTAGAGGATGCCTAGAGGATGCAAAGGGACACCTACACTGCCTATAAAAAGGGGGAGCAACTCGCCTGCATCTAACTTTCAGAAGAGCAGCCAAGCTGTGCAGACCTCTGCAGCCTTCATCTGACTCTTCCTCTTCCCACAGCATCCAGTCAGGTCCACCGTGAATTGTGACAAAATCCTTTCGGCAGCCACCATCCTTCTGCAACAGTGCGAAACCATCTACAGGCTCTGTGAACTCTACTACGGGAAGAAAGGAGGCACCCAAAAAAAGTCTGGCTCCAAAGATGGTTTGCCAGAAGAGCAGAGGACGGACTGTCAAACAAGCTGATGGTGGAGCTCAGGAGCGAAGACACTCGGGCGTTCCAGAACTTCATGAGGATGCCTCCAGCCATGTTTGACGAAGTTGTGCAGCAGCTGACACCCAGGTTGACCAAGCAGAGCACCAACTTCTGGCCAGCCTGGAACCTGGGCTCAAGGTGGCACCCACTCTGCGCCACCTGGCCTCAGGGACCACCTACAGGAGCATGCAGTACGGCTGGAGGGTGCCACCCAACACCATCAGCTTTGTGGTCAGAGAAGTGGTGCAGACCATCATCGAAGAATACAAGGAGGAGCTCCTCCAGTGCCCCTCCACTGAAAAAGGATGGAAGAAAGTTGGAGCAATGGTATCAGAAGTAGAACTTCCCCCACACCGTTGGAGCCATAGATGGCAAGCACGTGGCCTGCAAAGCTCCAGCCAAGTCAGGGTCCACTTATCACAACTAAAAGGGCTTCTTCAGCATCATCCTCTTCGCCATGGTCGATGCTTACTACAAGTTCATGTACATCGATGCTTCAGGCAACAGTTCATCTTCAATGCCCAGGTATACACCAGTCACCTCAAGGAGGGGCTGCAAAGCAACCTCATGGTGGGCTTCCCAGATCCAGACCCGCTGCCCAACGACAAGCAAGATGTGCCCTACTTCATCATGGGGGATGACGCCTTCTCCTTCACAACCTACCTCATGAAGCCCTACACCTCCAAATACCTCACCCATGAAGAGACTACAGGCTGTTCAGGGCAAGACGGGTGGTGGAGAACGCCTTTGGCATCCTGGCCAACATGTTCCAGGTACTTCTCACCAACATGCAGCATAGCCCAGAGATCATGAGGAGGATCGTGGAAGCTTGCTGCATCCTGCACAATCTCATGCGCACCCGCTACCCAGTCTTGCAGAACAGGCTTGTGGACCATAACAAGGCAATGGGACATGGAGCCTGGGAATGGAAGTAAGGCAAAACCTGATCGACACTGAGGATGTGCAAGGCCCCAACAGAGTCTCACGTGAGGCGAAGAAGCAGCGCAACCTCCTGAAACACTGGTGCAACTCCCAGCTGGAGCAGTGGAGTGGCAAGATAGGATGGTAAATGCTTAATGGATGCTTCCTTCAGTCTGTCTCATCACACGGATGAGATTGGGCCATGTATGTTTGGTTGGCCTACAATGAACAGGGCGTTTAATAAAGAGTTGTGTTTATGTTGACATGTGTGGGTGATTGATTATATCGTTATTGATAATAAAGGGCCATAGGTGTGGCAGCCTGGGAGGGTGGACCATACAGTCCCACTATGCTTGCACTGGAGGTTTATCTATCCCACTGCTATCCTAACCCATCCCACAGCTATTACCCATCCCACAGGTATCCTAACCCATTCCAAAGCTATCCTTACCCATCCCACAAGCAAGCAAAGGCTTAAACCATTTCTAAAAGTTTCCAGCAAGACTTTATTAAAAAAAAGAAATGAAGCAAGTGTGTGAATCAAAAATAGACTTTATTAACAACAAGCTATAAGACAAAAATGAGTCTCTGGCACTCCTCTTGGTCGCTCAGTCTCAGGGGTGAAGGGTGCAGGTGCTGTGGAGGTGGCTGGTGCTGGAGTGCTTGTCATGAGCTCCTCCAGAAGCAGAAGCAGTAGAAGCGCCAGCCCCAGAAGAGCGAGCCCGTGCTGCAGAAGACCCAGGAGAACAGAGTGAGGGCCAGGGGGCAGGATGGTAGTCCTTTCCCTCTTGCAAGGGCTGGCAGCAGATGGCTGAGGCTTGCTGGTGCTTCCGCATGGTTGTGGGGTTGCTGGCTGGCAGAGAGGCTGGCAGGAACCAAGGCTGACAGGGAGGCTGGCAGGGAGGCTGGCAGCAAGGCTTGCAGGCAGTATGCAGGCAGGGCAGGCAAGGCAGCCAATCCGTCCGGCAGCAGGTCATTCCCTCTGAAATGGCGACCTGCTTCCGAGCTGTTTCCGTTATATCCGTGGGGCTGACGCAATGCATCCTCCCCGCATGCGTAATTAAGCCAGGCATCCGCTAGGCTTCCGCTTCATCCGCTAGGCTTCCGCTCTGCATCCACTCTTTCCGTTCCGCATCCGCTTTGCTGAGACCCCCCGGAAGCCCTGCGGATGTGCCATCTGCTCCATCCGCTTCCATCCTCTAGGCTTCCGTTCTGCATCCGCTTTCCATCCGCCCTGCGTCCTCCCGCGTCTGTGGTTATCCGCTCCGGTTATGCAAATTTTTGCCCCTTTTGAGAGTGGATAACAATGGATGGAACATTTTGCTCGTCCGCTGTGTCCTTTTTGCATCCGTTGGGCAGTGTGACATGGGCTTAAGATGAAGGCTGATTATAATAAATGTGTAAATCATTGCCAACTTACTCAATTTGCATTTTCTAAAGCCATATTTAAATGTGAATTGTAATCAAAACAATTAAAAATATATGCCTTGAAAAAAGAAACACTAAATTATGCATATTTTATAAAACACAAAATGTGGCTGAGTTTTAATGTTTCCTTTAAATATTTGAAAATGTTTTCCCTCCCCCCCAAAAAACCCTCACAACAAAATTGATAAATTGAACAAATAAAATTTGAGCAATTACCCTGTCTTTTCATTTAAAACTTATTGATTTATCATTAAGCTGAGTGGTCATTGTAAGATTCACACATTATCATTCGCCTGTGATAGAAAATATTTCCTGGAGAAATGCATTGTAAATTCATACCTTCATTTTTGTGCCTCTGTAAATTGTAACTGGAATCACATATTCACTTTTTTAAATATGTCCTCAAATCACATTCCTAAGCATTATCCATTTAATAAATAGATGACACTATTATAAAAACAAATATTATAAAAACATGTCAACTGATGGATATCAACTTCCTGTTTTTCTGCAGCTGCCATTTTTTCTCATATACTATGAAAATTAGAATCTCTAAGCTATTTATGGTAGCAAAACTATGGTAATTATACCAATTAAGAATCTACAATGATCTCATCAGAAAGCATTATGCTGAATTTTATCACACATAACAATTTTTATCAAAACAGATCGAAGAAATCAACTACAATCACCAAAGACCACATAAATCAAAGGACAGCATATTATGTCGCATAATTTTAGTCCATTTAAATTAAATAACATATTTCATGCTGTTTATCAAGAAAAACAAAATAATTTGGCTAGTGACACTGAAATGATGAATCAAAATTTATTTTAAAATAACAATGCCATCATTTTATCATAACAAAGAAAAGTGCAAATTATATTATTCATATCATTTTATTCCCAGTTAAAGTTTATAAGAATTTTTTGCAAGTATGTAGTTTTCTGAATATTTTAATCCATTCTCTATGTACAGTATAATGTTTGAAACATGTTAATATAATGCTTTGCATTCAGTTTGCAGAAAGTAGGAAACAAACATTGAGTTTTCAAAAACAGTTTGATTTATATTTACCTGAAATTTATGAAGAAGCAAATGTGGAAAATGGGATGTTATATATATAAAGTATAATGTACATCCATTTATCCAGTTAGCAGTTGTTCATTCAATTGTAAGGTTTTTATTCAGTTAAATTAAGACTTAATGCTACTTAATGCTGAATTGTTTCTTCTTTGTTAAAACATTTGGACCAGAATTTCAATAATGTTTTTATACATGATGAAAATATAGTGCAAGAGCAGAATAAAACTTGCAAATGTTGGTTATCATATTTATATGGTATACCAATATACAAAATGTCAAATATAAGGTTTATAGTGGAAATTCAGCTGCTATATTTGGCTCTTAAAGTCAATGCAACTCAGTCAATGATATCTTTATGTTTGATAAGCTGAAAAGGAAATTTGAACTGTGATAACACTGACATTTATGATAAAACATTATTTGGGGAATTTGAAATAAATTAACCCACTTCTCTTCCATCCTGTAAAATGACGTAGAAAAATAATTATTTGCCCCTTATCTCTTGTAATCCTGAAATTAAAATTTCTTTTTAGCCAAACTTATAATTGGTTCTATATTTGATTTTTATTTTTCTGTTGATTTTTATTTTTCTGGGATAATATCTGAAACCTAATACCTTTATCCCTTATAGAACATTGCTAGGGAGAAAAAACCCAGTTTATTATAACTCCAAATCTAAATACTTTTTTTTCTGGTTGAGATATATTTCAGCATTATGACAGTGATTTAAAAAGACAACACATATCTGCAAAAAATGACTTATGATGGAAATTCAAATCTCTGTTGTAATCATTAAATGATGAATATCTGTCTTGGTATGAGATTCCTAGTGACTCTGCTATTGCTGAGTTTTATACTAGTAACATGTTAATTTCAAAATCTCCAAAATAACTTTTACATGAAATGCAATGTAAAAATTGTATTTCAATATTCACAATGTAGAAAACCTTCTACTACCGAAGAGAATGAGATATTTTCAAACATAGCAGAAAATGTAATTATCTTAGGCAACTAACTTTGTTAGTAACTTTGTTTTAACCACTTCTTTTGTCAAATATCTTTCAAATGTGTGACTTCTAGGAGAGAGTTAATTTATTATAATTCTTAGTTTATTATTACCAGTTTACTACTATTTTGCTGGATATATTCTACCAGATTGCATTTTAGCAAATAAAAGATTAAGATAAAAAAACCACCAATTTCTTTCAGAATCAGCCCACCTTACAAATAAAATGTTGGTCACCTTTCAAGACTTGGTCTCACTAAAATAATTTGCCAACTAGACTGACACTTCTTACCATATGAAACAGTTATGGTCAGGCCCCTTAGCTGTTTTCTAACAGATGCCAAAACAGGTGTTGACTGCTAATTTTAGCAAAGTCACAAATAGAATGATTAAGATGGAGTACTTCTGGTTGAAGCTAATTCATGGCTCCCTTGCAAAAGTCCCTAACTGTTTCTTAATAAGGTAATAGGCCAGCCCTTCAGGTCTTCATTTATACGACATTATGGAATAAATATTTGATGAGATTATTTCTAAATTTCTTTGTAGAATAAGGGAAGGGGAGAAAAATGTGATAAAGAGAATAGCAGATCTGCCCCTGCTTTAAAAGACAGATATGCAAATCTACAATTCTATAGATAATATCATGTGTCCTTGTCAATTCTGTGCAGCAAATTCCAGAAAGACTTTTGTATTGCTTCAAGCAAATTACATGGCCAAGCTCTCTTACTTCAGGTTTGAATTTAAGTCAAAGTTCTAATTTGGAGACACCAGAAACAGGAGCAGGAATGGCAAAGGGGACAGAGAAGTATATATGTATTTCGGAAATGGACACATATGAAAACATTATAATGTTTGATTTTGATATATTTGACATTGAATTATTACTGAACAAATATAATTGGCCTGTACTTAATCCATGAGAAATGGAATAGATATTTCATGAATTTCAATATAATTTTTTTTTATCTGATCAATTCTTGTCATTCCTTTTCTAAAGTATTTGCATTTTGGGTCAGAGACAGACATTGTACAGGGTGAAATGTTCTCTTTCAGGCTGGTTTATGCACAAATATTCTATTGTATTTATTGCTGGATGCATTTATGCTGAATCCACAAATCTCTGTCTTTTAAATAATGCTATAAATATTGCAATAGTTGGCTTGAAGCTGGCTTGAAGTCTGATGAAGATTCAGGGCACTTTTATATAATCTAGATAGAAACTACATGTTAATCAGTGAAAAAAATGAAACTTCTCACAGAATCGCTAAAAGGATGTTTAGAAAAAAAACATAGAACACCTGACTTAATCTATATGAGAATATATTGGGCCAACATCGAAAATAATTCAATTGTTGGAATTAATGTTGGGCTACTTAAAACTGAAAATGGTTCTTTCCCATGCATGAAACTCACAGATTTTTCTCTAGAAAGATTTATTGTAATGAAAAGGATAGGGATCTATCAGTGAAATGGATCAGTCCTGGAAACAACTCATACAAATGTAATTGATGATGATATGGAGGATTATACGGTGAGTTCAAGTACTTTTCAGGATTCCCGAATATGACTATAAAACAACTCAACATTAAGCATAGTAGATCGATAAAGCACCCTACTTCTTAGCAACAATTTGAACCCAGAAGTTTCAGAAGACTAGTGAAATAAAGATTCTTAGCCAAACAAGATTTTGCCTTCCATTGTCTCTTCTTAAGCCCCTGTCACACTGCACCAATGGATGGAAAGAGGATGTAAAATGGAGAAAAACACTTGCCATCCATTGTTTAAGGTGATGCTTCTGTTATGTACTCACTGCGTCCATTTTTCTTCCTCTCTATCTGTCCAGCATCCGTCTATTGACATTTCACCCGCTCAAAAAGTTTTGAGCTGCTCAAAACTTTTTGAGCAGAAAATGTATCCAACGTGTCCGTTCTGCATCCGCTAGGC
>BHFT01024142.1:84486-119334 GCA_004320025.1 Laticauda laticaudata | reverse complement strand
TGTAGTTGTGCTTTTAAAGTTGTAGCAACGTTTTGGCAGAATCTCATCTGCCATCATCAGGCTTCTGTATTGGGTTCCTTTGAATACCATACATATAAATACCCGCGAAAACTTAAGAAAACATATATACATATACACACATATACACCACATACACACACACACACACACACACACACACACACAGTATTGGAAATAAGGATTACAAGTAGTCCTCAATGTATGGCCACAGTTGAGCCTAAAATGACTGTCTGACGAGCAACGTCAATGGGGAAGCCCGATTCACTTAATAACCATGTGACTAACTTAATGACTGCACTTAACAATTGTGGCAGGGATGTTCAGAAAATGAAGGCAAAGCTCCCACTGCAACTGTCTCGTTTAACAATGGAAATGTTGTGGTCATAAACCGAGGACTGCCCTGCAGTATTTTAGGTTGTGTCTTTTTTCTTTATAGGCATGGAGTGGATTCCCAGCAAATACCGGGCCATCGTTGGCACGACCAATGGTTACAGCTACACAACTGGGCAGTTCATCCTGGCTGGGGTGGCGTATCTCATCCGCGACTGGCGCTGGCTGCAGCTGGCTGTCTCCCTCCCTTTCTTCATCTTCTTCCTCTACTCCTGGTAGGTGACACTGGAAGCTTTCAAAGAAGAGACTGGACTGCCATTCTGTCAGAAATGGTGTAGGGGGCAGGGGGTTGGACTAGATGGCCTACAAGGTCCCTTCCAACTCTGGTATTCTATATTCAATGGGACAGAAGTTGCCTTCAAAAGTTGTGGGAGCTTCATCCCTGGACGCTTTCAAGAAGAGACTGGACTGCCATTTGCCAGAAATGCTGTAGGGTCTCCTGCTTTGGAGGGAGTTGGACTAGATGACCTTCAAGGTTCCTCCCAACTCGGTTAAATCTATTAGGTTGGCAGAGTCAAAAAACACCTTCTATTTTCTCCTCACTGGAGAGGTTTTCATTTTTAGGAATGAGCAGGAGGTTTTTTTTTCCCCCTGCTTTATTCTATTCTTGTTTTATAATTTTTTAATTTTATTTTATCGGAGGATCCCACCACAGCCAGGCCAGAAGTACATAATGAGATGGTTAGCTTCCGTGGATATTGAATTATAACATCTATCCCATTGCGAATTCTATACCTCCATATTATGGTGGTTTCATTCTGGTTTTTTATCGAAATTTAATGTTTTATCTTGTATAATATACTGTCCACATCTCTCTCTCCCTCTCTCTTTCTCTCTTTTTTCTCCCTCCTGCTCTGTGTATATGTATACACACACACACAGTTCTCTGCCTTCCATCTGATCCCTCCTTTCACTCTTAAATTCCCATCCTCTTTTCTGAGGCCCAGCTCTAACCACTAGGTCTCAGGGCTATCCGAGAGCTGCAAAATTAACTTCTTGACTGCAGGTTTTTCGTCGAATCTGCCCGGTGGCTGGCCATTTCGGGGAACCATGAGAAGGCAATGCAGGGGCTGAAGAAGGCTGCCTGGATTAACGGGAAGAAGGAAGAAGGGAATAAACTCAGCGTAGAGGTACGAGGCCCCATTATTCCACCTGAAATCCACCCCCGCTTTTTTTTTTTTTTTTTTNTTTTTTTTTGCAAAATGCAATAAAAACTGGGATATTCGGTATTTTCCAAGGCTGGGGTGTGATGAATTTTTTTGCGGAGCTGGCCCAACAATGCAGAATCGAGAAGGGCAGAGATGTGAAAAGGGATTCTGGATGCTCTTAGCAATAGATTCTGCTTTTCCAGGGCTGGTGTGCAAAAGCTTTTGCACTCTCAAATCTGATAGCCTCCGGCTGGAAATTTCTTTTGAAACTGGGCATCCAAAAGAGGCAATCCCACCTTCTTCCCCCATGCATCCTGTTCTCTCCTTCCCCAATCTTTTCAATATAATTTTATTTGGATGGTGATCTTCATTTTATTGTTTTAGAAATATGTATCTGTTAAGGTTGTAATGTTTCAATACTGTAAGCCAGCCAGAGCCTCATTTGGCTGCAAGACAGGTGGAAAATAAATTTAATAAATGAATGAATGAATGAATGAATGAATACATGTAGTCCTTGAGTTATGTCCACAAGGGAGCCCAATATTTCTGCTGCTAAGTGAGACAGTTGCTCAGTGAGTTTTTTCTCATTTTATGACATTCTTGCCATAGGTATTAAGCGAATCCCTGCGGGTAGGAAGTTAGTCACGCAGTTTTAAAGTGAGTCTGCCTTCCCAATTGACTTTGCTTGTCAGAAGGTCGCAAAAGGGGATCATGTGAACCCTGCAACCATCGTAAATATGAGTCCATTGCCCAGCATCTGAATTTTAATCATGCGACCAGGGAGACATTGCAAGGGTTGTAAGTGTGAAAAACGGCCGTAAGTCCTTTTTAAAGGGCCATTGTAAACTTTGAGTGGTCAAGGATTACCTGTAAATCTGTCCAGGATGGTATAAGGACTCCTCCATTGGGCATGAGGTTGGACTAAAAGACCTCCAGGGTCACTTCCAGCCTCCTTATTCTGGGATTCTATCAGCTGTCTTACAACTCGGAGGAAGGTTTCCAGGGGTGGGCTTCAAATTTTTTTAGCAAGGGGCTCTCCGCCCTAATGATTGGCTGGGTGGTCATGTGGCTGGGTGGGTGTGACCAACTCGACATCGCTTCTTTGCCCTAATTATCTAAAAAAAGATATATACCAAAAAGTAGCTTATTATTTCATGCATTTAATTTAATACTTAAATAAAAGACTGGGTGAAGCCAGGCTTACCAGCAGTGACTGTGAGAGGGAACTTGGAGTTTCTGGTGAGTTATGTGATTCTTATTATTTGGGAATTAATCCCCTTGGAGGCTAGTAGCTATGTTATCTGATTTTCTCAGTGGCTCTCCCTTACAAGTGCTGAGTGGATTGTTTATCTAGCTTGGAACAATTTTACAAGGTGTGAAATGATCTTGGCTGGATGCCCAGAAGTTTGATTAAGCCTATTAAGAGCTTTCCTTTGCTGCTTGTCTTGTCTTTCTGAGGTTATTGGGGGGCTCTCCGAACCCTGCAATGTCTTCATTAGGGGCTCTCCTGAGCCCCTGCGAGTCCCCTGCAGCCCACCCCTGAAGGTTTCCCCAATCTTCTAGAAGAGCAAAGGACAAAGACATTATGATATGTTAGCAGTGCTTTAGACGAGCAATTGGCCAGTTCTCGTTCCAATAATCCCAATTTTTTTCCCCAGTTTACTTTGTTCATTCAGGGAGTGGACAAAGCCTTGCACTGATTTTTCTTCTCCTCCTCCCCAGGTTTTGAAAGGCAGCATGCAGGCAGAGGGTTCTTCCACCAAATCCAGACACAGTATGGCCGATCTGGTGCGCACGCCGGGCATGCGTAAAATTTCCTTTGGCGTCAGCTTCTTCTGGTAAGAGTCGTTTTTCTTCCCTGCTCTCCTTGCTTTTTTCCAGAACTGCGGTTTCTTTTCCATCAAACCAGGTTATTCTACTTTGCAAGTCCTCCATCCAGCTCTGGTCACAAGGTACCCAAAAGAGGCTTAGTCCCTAAAAGAAGAACAACTAAGATGTTCATAGAGATTCTCAGTCATCCAAGGTCAGGGTTGATCCCAAAGATGCTTTTTTTCAAAAGGCAACTGGACTTTGTTTTTCCAAAGTCCAGTTTGGAGAAGCATGTTTGGAACAACAACAAAGATGATTAGAGGACTGGAGACTAAAACATACACAGAATGGATTGCTGGAATTGGGTATGTCTAGTGTATTTAATAAAGAGAAGGACCAGTGGAGACATGATAGCAGTGTTCCAATATTTGAGGAGCTGCCCTAGAATACTGCATCCAGTTTTGGTCACCACACTATAAAAAATACGTTAAGGCTCAAGAAAGAGTGTAGAGAAGAACAACTAAGATGATTAGGGGATTAAAACATATGAAGAACGGTGGCAGGAACTGGGTCTGGCTAGTCTAGTGAAGAGAAGGACCAGGGGAGACAGGATAGCAGCCTTCCAATACTCGAAGGGCTGCCCCAGAGAGGAGGAAGGGGCCAAACTATTTGCTAAAGCAACTGAAGGCCAGACAAGGAATAAGGGATAGAAACTGAACAAGGAGAGATTCAGCCTGGAAATGAGGAGAAATTTCCTAACAGGGAGAACAATCAACACATGGAACAGAAGTTACCTTTGGAATTTGTGGGAGCTTCATCACTGGAGGCTTTCAGGAAGAGACTGGACTGCCATTTATCCAAAATGGTATAGGATCTCCTGCTTAGCAAAGCGTTGAATTAGATGACCTTCCTTAGATGAGCATCTAAGCATCTAATTGAATTAGATGTCTAGTTTAATAAAGAGAAGTACTAGGATTGACATGAAAGCACTCTTCCAATATTTGAAGGGCTATCACACAGGGGAGTGGGGTCAACCTATTCTCCAAAGAACTTGAGGGCAGGACAAGAAGCAACGGATGGAAGCTTATCAAGGAGAGATCCAACCTAGAATTAAGGAGAAATTTCCTGACTGAGAGAATAATTACTGGTAATTAGTGGAGCAACTTGCCTGCCGAAGTTTTGTATTCTCTATCACTGGAGGTTTTCAAAAGTTGACTGGAAAGCCATTTGACTGGGATGGTTTAAGGTCTCCTGCCTTGACAAGGGTTGGACTAGAAGACCTCTGAGATCCTTTCCCACTCTATGATTCTCTGATCCCTAGGGACAAAGGGATCCAGATTTCCCCCCCGCCCCCCGAAAAATAATGGCTGTTTTGAGGGGGAGGGTGTCAAGCTTTCCAATTGTCTCCTCCCGTTCTAGGTTTGCCACCAGTTTCGCTTATTATGGGCTGGCCATGGACCTGCAGAATTTCAATTTCAACATCTACCTGGCCCAGCTGGTGTTTGGTGTCGTCGACATTCCTTCCAAGTTCATCTCGGTGATCACCATCATGTATGTGGGCCGACGGTTCTCCCAAGCACTCTCGCTGATCATGGCTGGAGTGTGCATCTTGGCCAACATCTTTGTGCCGCAAGGTAAGGATACCACCAGAAGTAGACAGACTGGCTTCATAACTGGGTGACTAATTTCACAACTGCAGTGATTCCCTTAACAAACGTGGAGAGAAAAGTCACCATATGGGACCAAACTCCTGGGCTCAGTTGTGGTCGTACGTCGAGGACCACCTGTATTAATTTCAACCCATTTTAAGGGAGAAAATTCCTAACATTGAATGCAATCAGCCAATAGAACAACTTGTCTCCAGAAATTGTAGGGACTTCATTGCTGGATGCTTTTAAGAAGAAACTGGACAGCCATTTGTTTGAAATGGTATAGGCTCTCCTGCCTATGCCAGGGGGTTGGACTAGAAGACCTCCTAGGTCCCCTTCCAACTCTAGTTCTATGTTCTATGTTCTAACACTAATACTAATTCAAATACCAGTCAAGGGCAGGAGCCTTATTTAATTCAGGTTGTTCAAAAGAATTTGACAAACAGAGGCATAGAATCAAGATCATGTGAAGTATTAGTATGGCTTTATAAAACCATAGTAAGACCGCACTTGGAATACCTGACAACCAATTTTGGTCACCATACTGCAAAAAAGATGTTGAGACCTTGGAAAAAGTTCAGAAAAGAGCAACTAAGATGATAGAGATGAAAAGATATGAAGAACAGTTGCAGGATTTGGGTTTGGCTAGTCTGAAGGAAAGAAGAATTAGGGATGACATGAGAGCAGTATGCTAGTATTTGAGGGGCTGTCCCAAAGAAGAGGGGGTCAAGAAAGACAAGAAACAATGGATGGAAACTAATCAAACAACCTGTATTTAATTATAAATTTCCTGACAGTGAGGACAATTAACCAGTGGAACAACTTGCTTCCAGAAATCGTGGGCACTCCAGCACTGGAGGTTTTTAAAAAGAGACTGGACAGTCCCTTGTCTGAGATAGGTTCTCCTGCTTGAGCAGGGGGCTGGGCTAGAAGACCTCCCAAGGTCCCTCCCAGCTCTATTCTATTCTAATTTTCCAAGCTAGAGGTTATCAAAATGAAGGCATTTACAATTTCCAAAGCCAGTTTCTCATTTTTGAGGTAGACTTAGTGGAATTTTTGAAAAAGCACTTTCCCACCAGCTCACTTTCTTTCCTGAAACCCAAGTAGAAATTTTGTCCTTGATTGTGAGTTTCTTGTCTCCTTAGATATAAATAACTAAGATATTTAGATATAAATATCTCCTTAGATATAAATATCTAAGATACCTATAAATATCCAAGATATCTACAAATATCTCATTAGATATAAATATCAAAAAAATATTGTTCTTTCCTGAAACCCAAGTCGAAATTTTGTCCCTGATTGTGAGTTTCTTGTCTCCTTAGATTTGAGCGTTCTGAGGATGATTTTTGCCGTGGTTGGCAAGGGATCTTTGGCTGCTTCTTTCAACTGTGCCTACATCTTTTCTGGAGAACTTTTCCCAACCATAATCAGGTGAGTAAAGCCAGTGGCATCAACCTTTTCTCCAAAGCACCAGGAGGCAGGACAAGAAACAAGCGATGGAAATATATCAAGGAGAGAAGCAATCTAGAACTAAGGAAGAATTTCCTGACAGTGAGAATGATTAACCCGTGGAACTGCTTGTCCCCAGAAGTTGTGGGTTCTCCAACACTGGAGGTTTTTAAGAAGAGATTGGATAACCATTTGTCTGAAATGGGATAGGATCTCCTGTTTGAGCAGGTGGGCTCGACTAGATGGCCTTCATGGACCAAAAGCAGGATGCAAGAGTGGCCCACTCTTTTGACCTGCCTGCACCTGATTCCCTCCAAAAGGGCTGGAAAGGGCAAGTTAATCCTGATTCAAAGGGGGACAAAGGTTAACTCAAGGTTTGACTCAGCCTTCCATCCTTCCGAGGTGGTTAAAATGAGGACCCAGATTGTTGGGGGCAAAAGGTTGACTTTGTAAACCGTTTAGAGAGGGGTGGAAAGCACAATGAAGCGGTATATAAGTCTAAGTGCTATTGCTATTACCCTTTCTTCCTTCCTTCCTTCCTTCCTTCCTTCCTTCCTTCCTTCCTTCCTTCCTTCCTTCCTTATCTACCTNTCCTTCCTTCCTTCCTTCCTTCCTTCCTTCCTTCCTTCCTTCCTTCCTTCCTTATCTACCTACACTGACTCTGTAAACCGTTTAGAGAGGGATGGAAAGCACAATGAAGCAGTATAGAAGTCTAAGTGCTATTGCTATTAATGCATCCTTTCTCCTTAACAGGCAATCTGGAATGGGTCTGGGGGGAACCATGGCTCGGATCGGGAGTATGGCAGCCCCCTTGGTGAGGATGAGCGGGGAGTTTTTCCCACCGCTGCCCCTGATCATCTACGGCGTGGCCCCCATCCTGTCTGGCATCCTCACCTGCTTCCTCCCGGAGACACGGAACGTGCCGTTGCCCGAGACGATCGAACAAGTTGAAAGACGGTGGGTACCGAACACGCTTCTCCAATTGGGTGGGAGTAGGGGGAAAGAAAGGGGTTGGGGTTCCCCAGGAAGGGAGGAGTGCCTTTGGGGGGAGAGAGGAAATGGGTGGTGGTCGCATCAGGGATGGAGGCTGTGCTGGGGTGGGGAGTTCTTTTCTTTTTCCATCTCGGAAAAGAGATGGAAAATGTTTTTTTAGGGGCTGATATGAGAGGTTCTCCTTGTTTTTGAAACCAGAGAAAGGAGACACTATGATCTACACCAGAGTTTTCAGGTCTTCCCTGTTACAAAATGTTAAGGCCGCTGGTTTTTAACCGTTGGGGTGTTGAATTTTGGAGGGGGGCCCTCAAGCAGCAAAGCATCTGTGGAAAGATTTGGGAGTTGGTGAACTATCCCTACCCTAGAGTCCTTCCCTCTCTCCCTGATTCTCTCCTTCCTTTCTTCCCTTAGTCCTCTCTCCCTTCCAATCTCTCCTTCCTTCCTTCCTCCTCCCCCCCCTTAATTTCTTCCCTCCTTCCTTCCTTCCCTTAGTTCGTTCCTCTATCTCTAAACCTATTTCTGGGAACATCAATACAGAATTACTCTATTTGGGGTGGGCCTGTTTGGCTTCCTAGAAACATCTAGCAGGTGAATAGGGACCTAAGAAATCTTCTCCATCCAGATGTATTCTCCAATCCAGATGTATTGGTCCTCAGCCCCATAACAAGGAGATATCACTGATCTAATTCAGTAGCCAGAGTTGGTCAGTGATTTTCAATGTAAGCTTCAGCCTAGCTGCTTCCTAGGAGAAGATAAGTGGGTTTTAACACCTTTCCCACTTGAAGATGTATGGACTTCAGCTCTCAGAATTTCCCAGCCAGCATAGCATAGCATAGCATAGCATAGCATAGCATAGCATAGCATAGCAGGCTGGGGGAATTATAGGAGTTGAAGCCCACACATCTTCAAGTGGGAAAGGTATAAGATAACATAGATCAGGGGTCTTCAAACTTGACAGCGTTAAGACTTGTGGACTTCAACTCCCAGAATTCCTCCTCCTCCAGTCATGTTAGCTCAGGAGTTCTGGGAGTTGAAGTCCACAAGTCTTAAACTTGCCAAGTTTGAAGACCCTTGACATAGACGAACAGAGTTGGAAGGGACTTTGTAGATCATCTAGGTTGAGGAACGTTGCGTTAGCTCCTGTCATCTCTGATGGTTTCTCCTTCTATGAATTATTTCTCTCCAACCTTTTCTTCTCAAGATCAAAGCCTGATGAAGAAGACGAACTTCAACTGAAGGTTCTCCTGACTTCAGACAAATCTGAACACATCAAAGATTGACGCTAAGGGGCCAAAATCAGAGCCTCCTCGCCTTCCACCATCATCTTAGCATCCTGTTCCCTATCACCAGAACTAAATCCTCTTTTTCTGGGACATCTCAGATGGGTTGCCAACGAGACCTCATCTGAAAAAAACTCAAAATGAGATCGGTTGGACATGAAACTTGTGAATGACCTTGTCCAAACATGGTTAGAAACACAATATTTACACACCGGAGGAGAAAACTATGGCTATGCTGATTATAAAAGAATATCCTTCTGCAGTCTTTTTTTTTAATCATTTTTTTTCCTCCATTTAAACGAGACTTGAATTATACCCAGGTCTTATATACCTGTAAGGTGAGATCTGTAATCCGTATATTTTTTTTAATAAAAAGGTGAAAATTTGAAGATTCTGGATTGCAGATGCAGCAATCGGGCAGATGTGCTGCGATATGACTTCACTGATGATATAACTTGGTTTGTGGCACAGCAAGGATCAGTTTCACACACATCCAAGAGGATAATATGTAAACCTAGTTGTTGTCCCAGGCAAGCAAATTTTGCTGGTCAAGTTTACGTCGCTTCTATTACAGAGAGTCACTTCCCCCCCCCCTTTCCGTGTGTCCCAGCCAGCATTACAAAATGGCTGGGTTCACGGAATACACTCGGTTACGGATTCACACAATCCAGTGAATCGTAAAAGGACCAAACGGGACAGGTTAATCTCCAAATTGAAGCAGATGAACAAGGTTTGTTCAACTAGCAGTTCGAGCATTGAAGGAGATGGGTTGGTTTTTAACTGACCTGGTCCAGGGTTTGTGTGAATCCAATCAACTGGGTTGGCCTAAAACAAGGCAAGGGTTAGATCAACAATGCACAATTGATGATTGGAAACCCCTTAGGGAGGATTTTGGGGTTTTTTTTGTGTGTGTGTAAAAATGGAAAAAATAAATGGGCTTTGATGATTAGATAGGATAGATTATAGAAAGAAGAAAATCAAGACGTGACTTGAGAGAGGTCCATTTATAACTGTATTTATAACTGCTACGGAGAACATTGGAACTGCTCTGAAGAATATTTATAACTTTTTTAATTTATCTTCTATTTTTCTCTTCCTTTTTTACGATTTCAGTTTTCCTTGAGTTCTTTCTTCTCTGTTTAGCTTTTACTGTTTTTCCTTTTTTTTTTGCAGTTTCAGCTTTTTCTCTGCTTTTTTTTTTCTATTTTTCTTTCTTGCACTCTCAGGTGTCTCTCTCTCTCTTTTTTTCTTTTCGATTTTTCATTTCCCTTTTCTCCCCTTTCTCACATTTTTGTCTTTTCCTCTTTCTTTCTTTTCTATTTTTCTTCCTTATTTTATATCCGTTTGTAATCACTAACCTTCTCTTTAAAAGCATAATAAACATTGTCTATTTAAAAAAAGAACAGCAAAACACAGTTAGGGAACCTGCCAACAATGGGCCCAGCATTTTTGATACCTACTTTTCAACTTTCCATATACAGAACAACCGCAGCTTGTATTTTATTTGATAGTTTGCACTTATATTCTGCTTTTGAATTTTGCATATATAGGAAAGCAATAGTCTGTACTGGGTTTTGGGGGTTGTTTTGGCACTTATATTCTGTCACCGGGCACCATGTTTACAATTTTGTGTGTTTGTATTTGTGAACATTGACTGACATTTCAGGCACAGGATGCCTTAATAAATTTACTAATCCTCAACGTGTACAAGACTCCAAATGTTCTCACATTCTTTGCTAAAAACTGAGCCTCTCCTGTTCTGTTTGAAATGGTCCCAGATATTGTTTGTTTGGTTTGTTTTGGATGCCATGATGTAAAAAATATGTTGAAACTCTAGAAAGAGTGCAGTGAAGGGCAACTGTGATGACCCAAAGGGGCATAGCACAAAGGCCACAGAGTCAGATAATCAGTAGGAGTCCCTTTATTAGCCCCAACTTTGCCCCCAATGCCCTGGTTATCTTCTGGGCTGGAGAAAAACTCTCCTAGGAACAGCCTTTGGCTGTAGAAAATCAAGTCCAAAACGTGGTCAACAAAAACTGGAACTATAAGTCCAATCAAGGCAAAATGAGGTAATTAGTCCAGCAGGGCAGGAGAAGAAATTCCAGACATGAACCCGGTTGGGAAAATGCCAGGAACACAGATAACTAAAGTCAACACAAGATAAACTCAGTTTGCTTCCAGCAGCTACCACACTCGGCATGCATCTCTTTTAAGCTCCCTTCCCAGATGTGGCTAATGAAGGGAATCAGGGCCCTTTCTTCCCCCGTAAGCCATGCAACCCACATTGCTCCCTTCTCCGTTCCTCCCTGCGTGCCCTAGAATGAAGAGGAGGGTGGGCCTGGGGCTTCCTCTGAACCTTGTTCTACCTTCCCCCTGTTCTGCCTAGCCAAACTTTACCCTTCCCCAGTTTCCTCCACAGCCAACAGAACCACACTCCCACTCCCTGTCAGCTGTTCATCTTCCTCCTCCAATTCAGATTCTAACAGGAGCATGACAGCAACAAAGACATTTAGGGGACTAGAGGCTAAAACATACGAAGAATAGTTGCAGGAATTGGGTATGTCTAGTTAATGAAAAGAAGAACAAGATATGATAGCAGTCTTCTAATATTTGAGGGGTTGTCTCAGAAAAGAAGGGGTTGACCTGTTTTTCATAGCATGGGACGGCAGGATAAGAAGTAATGGGTGGAAGATCATTAAAGAGAGAACCAACCAATAAGCTTAATAGTTTGTAACTGTGAGAGGGATCTTGATATGAGCCAACAGTATGCAGCTGCAGCCAAAAAGCCAATGCAATGCTAGGTTGCATAAACAGAGGGACAGAATCAAGATCACGTGAATGGGATCTTAATATCGCTTTACAAAGCCTTAGTACAGCCACACTTTGAATACTGCATCTAGTTTTGGTTGCCACAATATAAAAAAAGATGTTGAGACACTAGAAAAAGTGTAGAGAAGAGCAACAAAGAGGATTAGGAGGCTAAAATATATAAGGAATGGTTTCAGGAATTCGATATGTCTAGTCTAGAGAAAAGAAGGACTAGGGATGACATGATAGCAGTCTTCCAATATTTGAGGGGCTGCCCCAAAGAAGAAGGAGTCAACCTATTCTCCAAAGCACCTGAAAGGAGAATGGATGGAAGGCAATGGATGGAAACTAATCAAGGGGAAAAGCAAGGGGGGACATGATAGCAGTGTTCCAATATCTAAGGGGCTGTCAGGATAAGACTTACTCTCTAAAGCCCCTGAGAAATAATGGATGGAAACTTGTCAAAGAGAGAGCCAACCTAGAATTAAGGAAACATTTCCGGACAGTTAGAACAATTCATCATTCATGGACATCGTTCACGTTCCGACAATTCATGGAACAGCTTGCCTCCAGGCATTGTGGGTGCTTCAACACTGGAGGTTTTCAGGAGTAGACTGGACAACCATTTGACCAGGATGGTATAAAGTCTCTTGCTCGAGTGAGGGGTTGGACTAGAAGACCTCCAAAGGTCTCTCCCAGATCTGCGGTTCTGCCCTTGCCTTTAATGTTGTGAGTGGCGATTCCAGGAACAGCCGATTTAACAATTCCAAGTTACAAGGGAGATTATTTTTTTTTTAAAGATTTTTCTTTTTAACTGGGGTGGCCACAGACTGAGCTTGGCTCTCACTGCCCAAACAAGAGAGTTATATAACAGCAAATTATAGTTTGGGAAACGTTGATTCTAATTGCTGTTAAAACTAAGCTTGCCAAGACCTTGTTAAGCCATTTTAATAGGGGGAGGGAGAGATCAGCCCCCCTGTGCCACTTCTAATTGCCGGCTCAATTGCAATCGTTTTGATTCAGAAGGTGGCAAGTTTGCATGGAATTGAATGGCTGAACTGGCTATCATTGTCTTAGGTTCAAATTGATCAGGCTTTTAAAACAAAGCCTGCCCCAAAGTGGTTTATATCAAACTTCATTCATTCATATCCTACCTTTATCATTTTTGTAAATAACTCAAGGAGACAAACATACATAATATTCCTTCCTCTTCCTATTTTCCCTCAACGTGCATGGACTGGATTGAGTGATTAGCCAAAAGTCATCCAGTTGGCTTTTGTGCCTCAGTCAGGACTAGAACTCACTGTCTCCTGATGATTGGCCCAGAATCACCCAGCTAACTTTCATGCCTAGGTTAGGACAGGTTAGCACAGTCACCTGGTGATTGCTCAAAAGTCACCCAGCTGGCTTTCATGCCTGAGGTAGGACTAGAACTCACTGTCTCCTGGTGACTGATCAAAGATACCCAGGCCGCATTTCATACCTAAGGCAAGACTAGAACTCAGAGTCTTCTGATTCCTAGCCAAATCCAATTGTTTTTCTCAAAGATTCCGTTTGGAGAATCTTTCTGGACCTATTACAGATTAGCAGAGTTGGAAGGGACCTTGTAGGTCATCTAGTCCAATCGCTTTTGAATCTTCAGCTCCTGCTTTTCCAAGACCTCAAACAGAGGATTCCCACAATTCAATAAAGCCAGACTACATCCCTAGCAAACCCAGTCATATTGACTGAGTTCTGACACATTCAGCCCAACCCATAAGACATGTTCGAGATTAATGGGAGGACTTGCTTCCCAGAAGAAGTCAAGAGTTAGTTTTTTTTACAATACAACCCACAAACTTCTCAACTGCATTTGCTTAATGACCGCATCATTCACTTAACAACAGCTGCATTTTGCTAAACAACTTATGGCAAAAATGGGACAAAACTCATCGAATTTGCTAAACAATGGAAATGTTGGGCCTAAGGAGAGAAATATGTGTATTTGCTTTCTTGGGCAGCTGGCTCTAAGCCCTGAATGCCAACGACTTAGAAGAAGAAAAATTCTTATTTTTTTCGACTTGGCCCGGACTGACCCCGCCGTTGCTATCTTACCTACATTCCCAAGAAATAAGTCCTGGTTCTCCTTCTTTTCATCCCTCCCAACCCAAGAAAAGCAGCTAAGCTAGCTTAATTCGGCAGGGAGCTGACCCTGATCAAAAACAATCTTAAAAAACCACCACAAAATTAACACCAGGCAAACTTCACGACACAAACTCCTGCACCTCAGCTGCCCCCGTTTCATTCCTAAAAGGTGCAGGAAAGAATTGGGAGTGAAATCAAAACACACCCCAGGATGACAAAAGTGCAACGCACAGTGGGCAGCTGCTGAATCCTGTTTGCCCATCAGCAGGACCAATGAGGAGTTATCTCCCGTGACCTGGTTTGCATTTCAATGCTGGAGCAGATGGGCATGCCAGGAGTCCAGTTGGCATTGCGTAACCTCCGCCACGTCCTCTCTTCGTTCCATCTTCGTTCTAGTCCTGCAAAGTAGCTAAGACAGGCATCTCCCCATCGGTAAGCCAACTTTGGCTTTCAACAGAGTCCCTCTTCCATCATCGGTGCGGCGTTTTCCTGAGCTCGGCACATCTACGACGTGCCACACACCGCCAAAGCCCACCATGGCGTTCGCCGAACTCCTGGATCAAGTGGGGGGCATGGGACACTTTCAAGTGCTCAACGTGGCACTGTTGTGTTTCCCAATGCTCCTGATGGCAGCTCACAACCTGTTGCAGAATTTTACCGCTGCGGTTCCCGGGCATCACTGCCGAGTCGCCTTGAATAAGGCGTGCGCCAATGGGAATGCCACGGGAAATCGAGATTGTCGGGCGCTCCTGAGGGTGTTCGTACCGCAGGATGGGGCCTGGAGGCCAGAAAAGTGTTGGCGTTTTGTCACCCCCCAATGGCAGCTGTTGGAGTTTAATGCAACAGGACGGGAGCCAACGGAGGCCGAGCAGGAACCGTGTCTGGATGGGTGGACCTATGAAGGGTCGGTCTTCACATCCACCATTGTAACCGAGGTAAGAAGGATGCCCATTTATACCAACCTGGTGGAAGATTTCTAGGTTCCTTCTGGGGGTCCTCCAACTGGGCTGGAGAGATAGATCTGTATCTAGATAGATAGATAGATAGATAGATAGATAGATAGATGGATGGATGGATGGATGGATGGATGGATGGATGGATGGACGGACGGACGGATCTGTATCTAGATAGATCTGTACCTAGATCGATAGGAAGATAGATAGATAGATAGATAGATAGATAGATAGATAGATAGATAGATAGACAGACAGACAGACAGGCAGACAGACACATCTGTTTTTAGATAGATCTGTATCTTGATAGACAGATCTGTATCTAGAGAGATAGATAGATCTGTATCAAGAGAGATAGATCTGTATCTAGATAGATGGGTAGACAGACAGACAGACAGACTGACTGACTTCAAGTCCCATCTCTCCCAGGTGTGGTGCTGAGCATCATAGAACATAGGACTGGGAGGAACCTCAGGGGTCTTCTAATCCAACCCCCTGTTGAAAGCAGGAGACTTAATACCATCCCAGTCAAATGGTTATTTGGTCTATTTTTGAAAACTTCCAGTGATGGAACACCTGCAATTCCAAGAATACAGGTAGTCCTCGACTTACGATCACAATTGAGCCCCACATTTCCATTGCTGAGCAAGAGAGTTGTTAAGTGAGTTTCGCCCCATTTTACCACCTTTCTCGCCACAGCTGTGAAGGGAATCCTTGCCGCTATTAAGTTAGTAACCCAGTTGGGAAGTGAATCCGGCTTTTCCCGTGGACGTTGCTGCCCGAAAGGCTGCAAATGGTGGTCATGTGAACACCGCTCCCCCAGGGCACTACAACCGTCATAAATATGAGTCAGTTGCCGAGCATTTGAACTTTGATCCCGTGACAGTAGGGATGCTGCAATGGTTGGGAATGTCCAAAATAGCCAGAAGTCACTTTTTGCAGTAATATTGTAACTTCAGTCAGCAAACAGAACAGGTTTTAAGTTGAGGACTTCATTTACAAGGAGTTTTGTTCGACAAGGGGTTGGACTAGATGACCTCCAAGGTCCCCTGCAAGCCTGTTATTCTGTCTTTTCTACGTTCTTGTGTCTTGGTAATGATGTTCTTCTGAGCTTCACAGGCCCTCATAGCCCTTCTCTCTCAGGTCAGTTGCAGGGGGGGGGGGNGCGGGGGGGGGGGGTGTCAACGTCCATCCATGTTGTGGATTCTGATATTCTTATCCCCCTGCAGTGGGACTTGGTGTGCAATTTCCGGAGCCTCCAGCAGCTGGCTCAGTCTATCTACATGGCCGGTGTGCTGGTGGGTGGCATCATCTTCGGGAGCCTCTCTGACAAGTAAGAAGAAGATTATTTTCTCCGTTTTGAAAAGAAACCAGCTTCTTTTGNGGGTGGCATCATCTTCGGGAGCCTCTCTGACAAGTAAGAAGAAGATTATTTTCTCCGTTTTGAAAAGAAACCAGCTTCTTTTGATCTTGATTGGAAGGTTGGTAGATGTCACAACATATCCATCAAACATTGATTCACAGTCTAAATGCCACAGTGATTTCTTGTTGAAAGTAACTTTTTAAAGCAAACCTGCTTTGGGGACAAAATGAGGAGGGGGTTATCCGATAGATAGACGGATAGATAGATGGATGGATGGATGGATGGATGGATAGACAGACAGACAGACAGACAGACAGATTCAGCTATTCTTGCACTTTTCCTTGATATGTTTTTCCTAGTCCGTGTTTTTGTTTTAGCTTTGTGTTTTTAAATTTTCAATAAAAATTAGGGTTTAAAGTATCTTGAGTCTTGAAGGGAGCTAACTCTGTACAGATAGTCCTTGATTGACGACCAAAATAGAGCCTACAATTTCCATTGCTAAGGAAGACAGTTGTTAAGTGAGTTTTACCCCATTTTTTACGACCTTTCTCACCACCGTGGTTAAGTGAATCACAGCAATTATTAGTCACACGGTTGTAGAGTGAACCTGGTTTCCCCCATTGAGTTTGCTTGTCCGATGGTCACAAAAGGGGATCACATGACCCCAGGACATAAATATGTTGCCAAGCATTCAAATTTTGATCAGGTGACCGTTTGGTCCTAAGTACGAGGTCAAGTCCTATATCACTTTTCTCAATGCTATTGAGATGGCATTTGAATGGTCACTAAATTAATGGTCGTAAGGTGAGGACTATCTGTACTTTCTTCTGGTCATCCGTCTCCCTTCTGTTCTTCCTCAGGCCACATACACACAAACTCCCTGCATGAGATTTCCACAGTGCCACAAACATACAACGTTAATCATACATTTATTTTTCCTTCTTGTAGATTCGGGCGGAAATCTTTGCTTCTCTGGTCGTGTTTTCAGATGGCGGTGTCCGGATCCTGCACGGCGCTCGTTCCCAGCTTCAGCACTTATTGTGTCTTGCGCTTCCTAACTGGCATGGCTGTTTCCGGAGTTGGCCTCAACTGCGTGTCTTTGTGTAAGTTCTCTCCTACTGATGCCTCCTGCAAAATGGCAGGGGTATTCTGGGAGTTGAAGTCCTCCCCTCTTTAAAGCATGCTGGCTGGGGAATTCTGGGAGTTGAAGTCCATCCAGCTTAAAGCATGCTGGCTGGGGAATTCTGGGAGTGGAAGCTCACCCCTCTTAAAACAGGCTGGCAAGGGAATTCTGGGAGTGGAAGTCCACCCGTCTTAAAAAAAAAAAAAAAGAAATTGCTAGGGAAATCTGGGAGTTGAAGTCTACAAATCTCAAAGTTGCCAAGTCTGAGAAACTCTGATATAGGCCCAATTTTCTCCAATCTAACCTGTCTCCAACTTCCCCACCGTCAGAACCATCTCCCGAGAGTTGGGTTTCAGATCTTTAGGTATTCAAAGTAGGCTCCATCTATCCTGAAATAATGTTCCTTTTCCAGCTGTGGAGTGGACGCCAATGCACTCTCGAGCCACGGTCAGCATGGTGACCGGGTACAGCTACAGCATTGGGCAGTTCATCCTTGCGGGCATGGCATACGTCATCCGGGATTGGCGCTGGCTCCAGTTGGCCGTGTCCCTCCCCTACTTTGCCATTTTCCTCTACGGCTGGTAGGTGGTTTTTCCATCCTTTGCAAACGGAGGCGCTGTATGGCAAAAGTGGGAAATTAATTTTTCCCACCTGAGAAACCGGGGCTGGTTGCGGAGGGCGAACTAAGAGGGCTCTAAAGGCACATAGGCACATAGTCCTCCACATACAACCACTCATTTAGTGACGGTTTGAAGTGAAACGGCGCTGAAAAAAGCGACTTATGTTTTTCATACTGGCTGCAGTGTGTCCTCCGTGGTCACACAATCAAAATTCAGGTGCCTGGCCACTGATTCATGTTTATGACGGCTTGGCAGCCTTCTGACCAGCCATGTCAATGGGGAAGCCCAATTCACTTAGCGACCATGCCATTGATTTAAGAGCCACAGTGATTCTCTTCACGACGGTGGCAAGAAAGGTGTATAAAATGGGGGCAAAAATTCCCGTGGCGACTGCCTCACTCAGCGAGAGGAATTTGCACTGTGGTCATAAGTCGAGGACTACCTGAATGCCAATGCTTCTCTTCATCCCATATGTCTGCTTCCAACCCGTGGCCCGTTTCTGCCAAGCCCCTCTGTCTCCACTGCCCTTCCGTTTCTCTCTCGTGCAGGTGGTTCAGAGAGTCTGCCCGCTGGTATGCCACGGCGGGCAAACTTGACCAGGCGCTGAAAGAGCTGCAGAAAGTTGCTCAGATGAACGGAAAAAAGGATTGCCAGGAGAAGCTCAGCCTTGAGGTATAAAATCCAAAAAGCCACGTGTCTGCACTGTTTTCTTGGCAAGCAGGAGGGGAATGCCATTCCTTCCTTCCTTCCTTCCTTCCTTCCTCCCTCCTTCCCTCCCTGCCTTCCTTGTTACTTTCCTTCATTCATTCTGTCTTTTCTTCCTCCCTCCCTCCCTTCCTTCTTTCTTTCCTTCATTCATCGACTTTTCTTCCTCCCTCCCTCCCTTCTTTCCTTCTTTCTTTTTTCCCCCCTTCCTTCTTTCCTCCCTCCCTCCTCTCTTTTCCTCCTTCCCTCCCTTTCTTCATGTGGTCCTTTCCTCCCCTTTATTTTCCTTTCCTTTCCCTTCCTTTCCTCTCCCTCCTTTCCTCCCTACATCCCATTCTTCCTCCCTTCCTTCCCTCTCATTCTCAAATTTCCACCTTTAATATTTTTTACAAATAACTCAAGATGATGAACATATCCAATACTCCTTCCTTCTGTTATTTGCCTCACAACAACCACCTTTTGAAGTGGACTGGGCTGAGAGAGAGAGAGAGGGACTGGCCCATAGTCAACCAGATGGCTTTCATGCCTAAAACGGGACTGGAATTCTCTGGTTTCTACCTGCTGCCTTCACCACTAGACCAAACTGTCTGTCTGTCTGTCTCTCCCTCCCTTTCCTTCCTTCCTTTCTTCCCTTCCTTTCGTCCCCTTCCTTTCCTCCCCTCCCCTCCCTTCCTTCCTTTCCTTTCCTCCCTTCCCTTCCTTCCTTCCTTTCCTTTCCTCCCCTTCTCTTCCCTTCCCTGGTGTTTCAGTTCTAGAAAAGAAATTCACCATTAGATGAAGCATTGCATTATGAGTTACACAGGCATCGGTGCTATGAAATGTTGCATTTTTCTCCATGCCAGAAGTTCCAAGCACCCAGCAGTAGGCAGCCTATCAAAATTAGCCCATCAACTGTTTAATCTTTGCAAATTCCGGCAAAGAAACTTTGCCATGCTCAAAACAGCCTTTTCTTTTTTGGCCTGTTTTTCCCAGGTTTTGAAAGCCAGTCTCCAGACAGATAATTCCTCAGCCAACAACACCAAGTTCCCAGTGGCTGATTTGGTACGCACGACATCTCTGCGCCGAATCACCGTGTGCCTTTGCTTCGTCTGGTAAGCCAAGCGGAAGGAAGGAAGATGCCCTAAAAAGAGAAATAGGGCAAAAGCAAAGCAAAGGCTTAATTTCACTTTGCTTTGTGAATATTGGTAGTCCTCAATTTACGGACTGCAATTGGGATCAGAATATCTGTTGCTAAGCAAGGCAGTTGTCAAGCCCAATTTTACTTTTTTTTTTGCCCTGGTTGTTAAGTGAATCACCACCATTGTTAAGTGAACTACATGGTCATTAAGTGAATCTGGCTTCCCCCGGGCTTGCTGGGAAGGTTGCAGATGGCGGTGACTCCAGGACGCTGCAATCGTTGTACATTCATGCCAGTTGCCGAAAGACCCAAATTTTTTGATTCCCGTGATTGTCCAGATGCTACAAAAGGTCATAAGGATGAGAATTGGTTGCGAGCTACTTTTTTCAGTGCTGTTGTGATTTTGAGGGGGTCAATAAATGGAATGTTTGTAAGTCGAGGACAGCCTGTAAGAATTTTCACGGAGTTCCTTTCCTACAGGGAATTTCAAAAGCTGAATCTCTTTGCTTCAATTTCAGGAGAAGAGGAGAAATATTTTCCCCCCAACAACAACCCAGTGAGGTGGGTTGGACTGGAAAAGAGGGGCTGGCCCAAAGTCATCCAGCTGGCTTTCATGCCTACGGCATGACTAGAACTCACAATCTCCTAGTGCTCAGCTCCTAGTGCTCAGTCCGAAGGCAGGACTAGAACTCACAATCTCCTAGGACTCAGCCCAAAGTCACCCAGTTGGCTTTCATGCCTAAGGCAGGACTAGAATTCACAAACTCCTCGTGCTCGTTTCAAAGTCACCCAGCCGGCTTTCATGCCTAAAGCAGACTAATCAGCACCAGAGGTATTTTAATTTCATTAATCCATTGGCCACTCCAGGTTCTCCACCAGCTTTGCCTATTATGGTCTGGCGATGGACCTGCAGAATTTTGGCGTCAGTGTCTACCTTATCCAGGTGATATTCGGCGCGGTAGACATTCCTGCAAAGTTGGTGGCTTTCCTTGTGATCTCCTATTCCGGCCGTCGGATCGCTCAGGCGTTGAGCCTCATCTTAGCTGGGCTGTCCATCGCGGGAAACATCTTTGTGTCCCATGGTAAGTTTCCAGGAACTGACCAATCAATAATTTTATTTCTGCAAAGCAAAATTATGTTGCAGTTGAGTTTTATCTTCACAACAACCCTGTAAGGTAGGACAGGCAGAGGAGTCGCCGGCCTATACTTGCCTGGTGAGGTTTTGATAATATGGGCTTAGTTCTAATCACTATTTCTGAATCAATCAAACATTGAAGGCTGCAAATGGCCAGGAATTATTGAGGCAAATATCCCAGCACGATTCACACACAGCTTCTTAGCCTGAAAACTCAGTCATGAAACCATAAGATAATTCTGACAAAAATACGAAAGCTTGCAACACCCTTGAAGGCCAGCAGAGGGCAGCTAAGGGACAGAGAAAAGTGAGTTTTGCTGCCATCTAGTNATATGAAAGCTTGCAACACCCTTGAAGGCCAGCAGAGGGCAGCTAAGGGACAGAGAAAAGTGAGTTTTGCTGCCATCTAGTGCCTGTTTATGCATTTGCACAACCAAAACCTGAAAGCCATTAACATCAGGGGTGTCCAACCTTGGCAGCTTTAAGACTTGTGAACTTCAACTCCCAGAATCCACAAATTTTAAAGTTACCAAGGTTGGACACCTGATGTTATTCTGCATTTCTTTCAAACCACTGGTTTATTTTAGCCAATGTTTATTGTTCAACTGTTAAGCAGTTGCGACGGTAACTCTGGGCAGCTAACATAGGATTAAAATTCAGCATGATATTTTCTGGATGTGTGTCCAAATCAAAAAGACATATTCTGGCTGTATGGGATGTGCTGATTAACCCATAGGACTTTCCAAAGTAATATAACTAGGGTGCTGAATTAGAACTTGCCTCCTCCCAGTTTCTGATCCGGCACCTTCACCAATAAACCGAAGTCACATCACAGCAACACCCAGTGGTTTTCTGATCTTCTCTAGATATGCAGATTCTGAGGACCATCTTTGCTGTCTTTGGGAAAGGATGTCTAGGCGCATCTTTCAACTGTGTCTTCTTATACACCGGAGAACTCTACCCTACAATGATCAGGTACCACCCAGCAATATTCTGAGATAATGTTAAAAACAGCCCACCAAGGTCTATTTGCCTGTGAAAACATGGGAGGATAACTTTTGTTGCAGCATAGCCATGGAATTAAAGAGAGGGAAATCTCAGAATAACAGAATACAGGAAGTCCTCAGCTTATGACCACCATTGAGCCCCAAATTTATGTTGTTCAGTGAGACATTTATTAAGGGAGGTTTTGCGCCATTTTACAACTTTTCTTGCCACATTGGGTAAATGAATCACACATCATCCTTATTTAACGACCCCATAATCCCTTGCGGGGTGGAGTCTGGGCAACTGAAGGGAGCTACCAGAGTGTTTAATGGCCAGATGCCTTTCCTGTTGCCAATGAGGAGTTTTGTTCTCATTGTGATATATTCTCATATATTCTCATTGTGTCCAGAGGGAGAAATATCTGCCTCTACCTAGGATTGAACTCGCAGCCTCCTGATTGTGAGGTGAGAGCTCCATCTCTCGGCCACTGCACCACTCTGTTCAGTGAATCACTGCAGCTGTTAAATTACTAACATGGTTGTTAAGTGAATCGAGCTTTCCCATTAACTTGGCTTGTCTGAAACTCACAAAAGGTGATCACGTGACTCCTGGACACCACAAACCGTCATAAGCATGAGTCAGTTGTCAAGCGTCCAAATATAAATAATGTGACCATGGGGATGCTGCAAGGAAGGTCATGTGTGTGTCGCTTAACGACCGTACCTCTTAACAATGAATTTTCCAACTCTCCATTGTGGCTGTAAGCCTAGGGCTAACTGTGTGCTATAGCTCCCAAGTGACCAGGCCAGGTGCAAGGAATATTGGGAGTTGTAGATCGACCACACCCAGGGAACTGAGTTGCCCCTACCCCGGTGAATGATGAGACTAAGTAAAACTTAATTCTTCCCTCTGTTGCATATCAGGCAAACCGGGATGGGCTTTGGAAACACCATGGCACGTGTCGGAGGGATTGTGGCCCCTCTGGTGAGGATGACCAGCGAGTATCTTCCATCCCTTCCCCTTGTCATCTATGCCATGGCCCCCATCATCTCTGGGATGGCTGCCTGTTTCCTGCCCGAGACTTTAAATGTGCCGCTACCAGATACAATAGAAGATGTGGAGACCAGGTCAGTTGTAATAGGAACTTGCTGCTCCTTGTTTGTTGTATGCTTAATTGCATCTCGAAAATTCTTTCTTGATTAGGGTGGTGGGAGGGGAGGGGAAATTGGAAAGATCTGTTTTAGGAGACAGTTGACATCAAGTCAATCAAAAGGCACGCTTTTGAATGAATAAGTCACGATCCATCAACATTGGGCCTTGATTTAGTTCAATGTTTCTCAACCCTGGAAACTTTATTTTGCTGTTTCCTTGGTGAGAGTTTTCAAAAAGTGGCTTGCCATTGCCTCCTTCCTAGGGCTGACAGCAAGTGACTGGCCCAGGGCCACCCAGCTAGCCTTGTGCCTCAGGCAAGATTTAAGGCAACTCCCTGTCTCCTGGTGATTGGCCCTAAGTCACCCAGCTGGCTTTCATTCCTAAGGTTAAACTAGAACTCACCATCTCCTGGTGAATGGCCCAAAGTCACCCAGTCAATATTTATGTCTAAGGCACCACTAGAACTCACAGTCTTCTGGTTTCCAGCCTAGTGTCTTGACTACTGCAACAAACTACCTTTCAATATTTTGTGTTACTTTGCCAAGTGGATGCCTTAAACTGCCCCCTCTGCCTTTAAATTCTTCTTCCTCTTTTATAATTGTCCTGTCTTAGGAACACGGAGGAAGAAAAGCGAGAAAATGGCAGAAAAGACCAGGTTTGTCATCCAGGTGCAGTTCTGCTGGATATGACAGAAATCAAAGAGACAGAAAAAGATTCCAGGCTACCAGAAAACCTGGGAAACACAGAAGGAGTTAAAACGGACGCTTGCTCTGACATCCCCAAAGGAGCCATCACGATTTCCAATGCATTATGATAATGTTATTAAACTCAGTAATAGCTCCTTAAAATATATATATCTTGCTTTCTATTAGCATATCCAAGTGGAGGCATTTCCTAACTAGAAAATTCTAAATAAGGGTGAACAACCAAGATTAACCCAGAGATTGGTTTTGAAATCTGTCTGCAACTGATCAGACTTTTAATATCAATTGGTTCCTCTTCCTTGCTGGGAAGGGCAAAAGTAGAAAAAGAAAAGTTTGTTTGTTTGTTGCCTGCATTGTTTTTACAAAGAACTCAAGGTGGCCAGCATACCCAACACAGCTTCCTCCTCCTGTTTTCCCCACAACAACAATCCAGTGAGGTGGGTTTGGCTCAGAGAGAGGGACTAGCCCAAAGTCACCCAGATGGCTTTCATGCCTAAAGCGGGATTAGAACTCACCACCTCCTGGTGATTGGCCCAAAGTTATCAAACTGGCTTTCGTACCAAAGGCAGGACTAGAACTCACCATCTCCTGGTGATTGGCCCAAAGTTACCTAGCTGGCTTTCATGCCAAAGTCAGGACTAGAACTCACTATCTCCTGGTTTCTAGCCTGGTGCCTTAACCAGTAGACTAAACCGGGTCTCAATGACAGTATAATTATAGTTATCTGGGAAATGGCACCTATAAATCCAAATTAAACATTGAAACGAAAAAGCACTTTAATTTGAAAATATCCAAGTGATTGGGTTCTGTAATACACAATGCCCCCCAAATAAACAACTATTCAGTTTGAAGTGACCGTTTGTGTCTTACAACATCTTGAGATGACAACTTCCAATTCTACTGGATTGACATGTGCAGATAATCCTTGACCTACGGTCATTCATTAAACAACTGTTTGAAGTTTATAAGGACGCTAAAAAAAAGAAACTTCCATCCAACTGCTTCTCATACTTATGACTTGCAGCCTCTCCAGTCACATGATTAAAAATTCATGTACTTGGCAATCTATGTGTATTTATGACAGGTACTCCTCATTTGCGACTGTCCCAGCAGGCCTCCAACAACCAAAATCAATGGGGAGGGGAGCCAGGCTCACTTAACAATTGCATGATGTGATTTGGTTTAATAACCATGATTTAAAAAAAACAAATGGAAAATCAGTCACAGCTCACATAAAAATGCCCCTTTGCTTAGCCATGGAAATTCTGCTCCCAACTGTGGTTTTAAGTCAAGGCTGTAAGTCCCAACTGTATGAACTCAGTCTTTTTACAAGTTTTCTTTGGAAAGAAAAATCAGAGCAAAACTTTGGGGGAGAGAAAGAAAGACAGTTAAAACTTGGGAAATAACCGAAATATAGCAACCTGTGCAAAGTTCACAATCTGCAGGGCTGAATAATGGGCCAGCCTTTGCAATAAAAACCCAAATCGAGGGATATCTCGGGGAAAAGACTTCATGTGTGCAAATATGTTACTTATTCAATTTTACTTGGCTTATTAGAAAAGGAACAATTAGCTGTTCCTATTATCTAACAAACTAACTATAAAGGACTGAGTTGCCATGCCATATTTTGCTAGGTCAGTGGAAAAAGGGAGAGGTTAATGTGTTGGGTTATTCTGATTTGCAAATAGATATCCCTGTCTTTTAATCTACTAGACTTCCCTCTTCCTCAACAGAAAAATCAAAATAACAGCATTGGAAGGGACCTCAGAGGTCTTCTAGTTCAACCCATTCAAAAAGCATTACTGTAATTGATCCCGACGGCTAATTCCAAAGAGCTTCAGTTTCCATCCATGTCATGGAAACACCAAAAACCAGAAATGCCCCATTTCTTCTACTCAGTCCTCCAAGAAAATGATCTGGAGGGAGCAAGATGTCGAGAGAAGATGTTAGTCTAGCCATTGTAGGACTCAGTGTCAAGGTGTGGCAAGAAGAGAGAACATACCTCCCAAGCTTGGATTGGCTGCAAGCAACAAATCACACCTATTTCTTTCTCTGTGGCCAATAGGGAAAAGGCTAGAGATGTATTGAAATTTGGCAACTTTGAGTTATGTAGACTTTAACTCCCAGAATTCCCCAGCCAGCCAAGATGGGGAAAATAAAAAGTGAATTTTTTTTTTGCAAAGAATGAAACTTCCTTGAAGTTTTACTCATCGGCCGATGCAGCTGAAGTTTTTCAGCAAAAAAAGAAAGGTTTATTTTAACAAAACAATGCAGTTGGAACGGACCTTGGAGATCATCCTGCTTCAGCAGGAGACCCTATCCCATTTCCGACAAAGGCTGTCCACTCTCTTCTTAAAAACCTCTGGTGATAAATCACCCACAACTTCTGGAGGCAAGCAGTTCCACTGATTAATTGTTGTAATTGTTGCCAGGAAATTTATAGGAAAACTAAGGAGACTTTGTTCCCTTTTGTTCGACTTTAGTTCTCAAGGCAGCCCATTTAGGGCGCTGCAAAGGAGACAAAATCTGATTTTAATTGCTGGTTTCTCTTAGCCATGTAGTTAGATTTGGACGACGAAGCTGAGAGTGTGTGTCGCACATAACAAAAAAAAAATCCTCAAACTGGCTCTACTGAACTGCCTTCAATTCAAGGACTGACCTTGCCTTGCCAATTTGATTCAGAACACTTCCTGGCTTGGAGAATTGATCCAACAGCTGTGAAATCCAGCCATCCCACCCTATCTCTTCCCCAAGAAACAACAACAAATAAAGAATATTGCATATTATCTTTGTAGCCTCTATCAGGCAGATAAGCTTGGGGGGGAAATCCGCTGATGCCTTCTTAGGAAATTGTTTAACCAGGATAACTCAAGACTGTCTGTCCACGCAACTTGTTAATTGTTCACTAACTACAGAAACCAGTTTGAGCGAGAACTAAAGAGCCAGCTTAAAAAACAGCCCCCCCTCCCCCACCAAAAAAGAGCTATAATATCTAACCACTAAAATCTAATTTTGAAAATCTGTTTCCTTTCAAGGGCTGAAGGGGGGTTTCCTTCCCCATTACCCCATCCCGAGAACCAGCCATTTTTTTTTGCAGTTTTAATAGTCCCCTCTTCCACTGAATAGAATAGAACAGAATAGAATAATAGACTAGAATAAGGAATAGAATAAGGAATAGGAGAGGGGAGGGGAAGGGAAGGGAGAGGAAAGGAGAGGAGAGAAGAGACGGGGAAGGGAGGAGAGGGGAGGGGAGAGGAGAGGAGAGGAGAGGAGAGGAGAGGAGAGGAGAGGAGAGGAGAGAAGAGAAGAGAAGAGAAGAGAAGAGAAGAGAAGAGAAGAGAAGAGAAGAGAAGAGAAGAGAAGAGAAGAGAAGAGAAGAGAAGAGAAGAGAAAAGATTGGATTGGAGAGAAGAGAAGAGAAGAGAATTCTTTATTGGCCAAGTGTGATTGGACACACAAGGAATTTGTCTTGGTGTAAATGCTCTCAGGGTACATAAAAGAAAAGAGACATTCATCCAGAGTCAAAAATCATTGAGCAGGAGAAATAATTTAATGAAAAGAAATTGTCTCTCTTCTTCATCGCTTGTTGACAACTGCTTGGATTCCTTCTTTGCGAGGAAGTGTGTGAACTCAGGACAAGTCCCACAAAAAAAGGGGGGAGGGGGGAAATCACATTTCTCTTTGCCAAGGCATCCTTGCCAGCTTTTCATTCTGTTCTCCTACCCTCCTGCCTAATATTCATTCCCCCCCCACCCTCACAATACACACACACACACACACACACACATGCCACGTCCTGCTCCCATTTTCATGAATGGCTGCATTTTCCGCTCCCCGGCTAATCCTTCCAAAAACCTTGGGACCTTGAACCCAGTGATTAGGTCTTGCATAATCCCACCCCAGGAGAGAAAACAGGGGCCCCTGCAACAATTTTTTGCAAGCGCCCCCAAGATCACAGTTCACACTGAAGCATCCTCAAAAACCTCCCACTACCACAGATGGTTTTTAGAGAGGAAGGACAAAGTCCGCCTCGGCTGGGGGTGCCCGGCTCCGATTTTGCAACCCCAGGTTGCCACCATGGCCTCGGTGCTTTTAATCCCTCCGCCCGCCTGGTCCCCTCCAGCAATGTTTTCACTGGCCGCCAAGCGAGCCTGGGAATAACTTTTTCAAGATGCTGAGCCTGAATTCAGAAGAGGAAAGTTGTTGTTGTTGCTTTTTTCTCCAGTGCCAGAGAAAGGCTGGATGGAGCTGGCATGATTTCCAGAGAATCTGGCCTGGAACGCCGATGAATTCCTAACTGGAAATCCTCATTCTGGCTTTCCAAAGGGCTCCGTTTCCGCCATGACATTCGCTGAGCTTCTGGATCAGATCGGGGGCATGGGCCGCTTCCAGATCCTCCAAGTCACTTTGTTGGTGACCCCGATTTTATTAACAGCCAGCCACAACCTGCTCCAGAATTTTTCAGCCGGGATACCCGATCACCACTGCCGGGTCAGGCTAGCGCATAACGGCACTTATGCCCATACCAACTGGACTCAAATGCCAACTGGTGAGGAAGATCCCTGGGGGATTCCCAAAGATGCCAGAGGGCAACCCGAGAAATGCCTCCGCTTTGTGGCCACCGAGTGGCCTCCACTGAATGCCAGCGCCGAAGTTGGGGGCAACGGCACAGGCACTGCGACCGAACCGTGCAAGGACGGATGGGTTTACGACCGAAGCATCTTCACTAATACCATCATTATGGAGGTGAGATGGCAGAGGTGGAGGGAGGGAGGGAATGATGATTGGATCTGGATTCTGCTCAGGTTTATATCAGTCCAATTTTGAACCCCTGCAAAAAGCTAGCCTCCAAAGTGTTGAGCTATCAGCCATGCGTCACATCTTGGTGGGTAGCTAAATAAAGGCAGGGGACAGGTTACATTCTTGAAAATAAGTTTGCTTTTTGAACCTTCTTTTAAGAGTTGATGGGTTGAAAGGGGTCTCCAAAATGTGTGTGTCCCCCCCATGGATGCAAAGGAAGCTTCCACAGGTGGAGGTGACATCAATTTTTGTGGGGGTGGGGGCAGGGAAAGAGAAAATCAATATGTTGAGACTAGGATTGGAAAAAGCAAGATTCTGGCAGAAATGTCCTTATTTTTTTTCTCCATGCTAAGTATACAGAACAAAGAATGAAAGTGTTGGAAAGGAGCTTGGGAGGTCTTCTAGTCCAGCCCCCCACTCCAGCAAGAGATTCTCTACCATTCTGGACAAAGGGCCATCCAATCACTTCTTAAAAACTTCCAGCTGAAATTATCTTGTCACGTATAGATGATCTATTTATTTATTTTAGGAATCATTAGGAATGATGCAATTTTCCCCTCATCGCTCCAATTGACTAGGGAGCAATGATATTACCTACCTATCCTGTTCTTTTTTTACAAAAAAATATTAATGAGCCTATGTTTTTAATAGGCATTCAGCCTCAGCTAAATAAGATGGAGTAGATCTAACATCTAACATCATTAACTAGGATGCAAGGAGTGAGGTTAGAAGATCATGTGAAGGAGGAAGAGGAGAGATTCCACCAGCTAAATCAGATAAGGTTTAGATTTATCCCTGAATAAAATATTCAGCCCTGGAATGATTTGCCTCCAGAACTTGTGGCTGCTCCAACATAGCTGGCTTTTAAGAAGAGACTGGACAACCATTTGTCTGAAATGGCATAGGATTTGCTGCCTGAGTAAGGGGTGGGACTAGATGACCTCAGAGGTCCCTTCTGTTATTCTGTTCAATGAAGTTTTCTGCTTCTATCTTCTGATCTTTGTTGTCCCCCACCTCGCCTTCTTACTGTTTAAATAAATTCATCTTTTTGTAGCCATTTTTCCCCCTGTGGTTTCGACTCTGGATATTGGATACGTGCAATTGTTGCAAAACGGCAGTTCTTTGAAATATATTTATTAAATTTATGTGACGCCCCTGAGTCTCTCTTTCCAAAGTGAATGTGGGCTGCCTGCAAATCAAAGACATCAGTCATTCACACAAGTTAATGCCCCTGAGGCTATCTTGATTTTATTGGTGTGCTAGATCAGGAGTCTCTAAAACTTTGGTGACTTTTAAGACTTGGGGACTTCCAGAGTTCCTCAGCCAGCATGGATGCAAGGAATGAAGTTAGAAGATCACCTGAAGGAGGAAGAGAAGAGAGAGACTCTACCAATTAATCCAGAAAGAGCTTAGATTCAGCCCTGAATGAATTACACGTAGTCCTTGACTTACAACAGGCTGAAGAACTCTGGGAGTTGAAGTCCACAAGTTTGGAGACCTCAGATCTAGAATGACCACTGAGCTGGCTGGGGAATTCTGGGGGTGGAAGTCCACAAGTCACCAAATTTGGCGACCCCCGATTGATATTCTGCCTTGAGCTCAAGAGTTCAAGCGTTCCCTCCTTCCAGTTTTCCCTGGAACAACAACCCTGCGAGGGAGGTTGGGAGGAGAGAGGGAGAAACTTGTCCAAAGACACTCAAGGGAGATTCGGTGGCTAAAGGGAGATTTTGACTCTGGGTCTGCTGTGTTGTGTGGTTGGGAGTCTAAGGAAATGAAGCATACTTGCAGGCATTTCTGGATCTCTGTCTCTCTCGTCTCCTCTAACTTTTTTCCTTTCCACCAGTGGGACCTGGTTTGCAACCGGAAGACGGGGAGACAGATGGCCCAGTCCATTTACATGGGAGGAGTTCTTGCTGGTGCTCTTATACTTGGGAGCTTAGCAGACAGGTGGGTGTTTACAAGCAGAGCCAGACTTCGAGGTGAATATAGCTGGAAACTGGGGGATGCAACAGTGATGGATTAATATCCCACTCTACCACCAATCCTGCCTCTCTTAAGTTTGTGGAAGTCTCCCCCTCAGTCCTCTACCCTGCTTCCCTGCGGCCTCTCAAAAAAAAAGAGAGAGAGAGAGAAGGAGTAAGAGAAAGGGAAAAGAAAGGAAAAGGGAAAAAGAAAAAGAAGAGAAAGAGAAAGGAAAAAGGAAAAAAAAAAAAGGAAAGGGAAAGAGAAAGGAAAAAAGAAAAGGGAGGCCTATTTTCCAGGTTCTAATTAAGAAACTAGTCCTCATTGTGTTGAACAAAGGGGAGGAGATGTATAGGTAGAGCTTGACTAACACTCAAGATTGGGACAAGAATTTCCACTGATAATAAAGGTGGTTATTTAACTGAGCCATTCCCAACTTCATGACCTTTTCCGGCACACTTGTTAAGCAAACCCCTGCAGTTATTAAACGAATCACATGGTTGTTAAGCAAATTAGGCTTCCCCCATGGCCGTAGCTTGTTGGAAGCTTACTGGGAGGGTCAGAAATGGTGACCATGTTACTCTGGGCCACTGCAACCATCGTAAACATACACCCGTTGTGCCAAGTGCCTTGATCATAAGACCACATTGCGGGATGTCACATTGGTCGTAAGTGCGAGGACCAGGTCCCAAGTCACTTTTTTCGGTGCCATCGTAACTTTGAATGGTCGCTCAACAAATGGTGGTGAGCCGAGGGCTACGAATCCTACTAATAATATCAATATACTTATTATGACTGTAATCTCTGAAGAATGTTCCCATGGATTGATGCAGAATTCTGTGCCGCAGGTTCGGCCGCAAAGCGATCTTAACGTGGTCCTACCTCCAGCTGGCTGTCTCGGGAGTGTGCACGGCTTTTGCCCCCAATTACGCAGCCTACTGTGCCTTCCGGTTCCTGGTTGGCATGGCGCTTTCTGGCATTGTTCTCAACTGCATGTCTTTAGGTAAGACGGGAAGAAGTTGGTCAAACTTGGGTGGGGGGGTTGGACTAGATGACCTACAGGGTCCCTTCCATCTTTATTAAACATGTTAAACAAAACCAGCTCAAGGGGGGGGGGAGAAGAGGTGGGAGGGATGGGAAAAACAAAATATTTAAAGGATTCCAGAGTTTTAAAGGCCAATTTTAAAGCTGCCACTTTGTGTCCGGTTCTTTAAACTATGGCTTCTCAATCACTTTTTAAAGATGGGTGGCTTCCAGTTCCCAGAATTTCCCAGCCAGCCATACATGGGACTTCAACTCCCAGAATTCCCCAGCCAGCATGTTTTGAAATGTGTAGATTTCAACTCCCAGAATGCTGGCTGGGAAATTCTGGGAGTTGAAGTCCACGTATCTTAACGTTAACTTTTAAAACAGATTTTCCCAGAATTTCCCAGTTGGCATGCTGGGAGTTGAAGTCCACAGATCTCAAAGCGTGCTGACTGTGGAATTCTGGGAGCTGGAAGTCCACATGCCTTATAGTTGCCAAGGTTGAGAGCAGCACTGCCCTAAATCCTCCCCTTTGTGTGTAAAGTGAGGGAAGTGATATTTCATTGCAAGTCTAAACACACTTTCTACTCCATTCAGCCGGTTCGTGATTCTCAGAACTGACAGGGAAGCTTTTCTCCCCCAGTGCAAGAAATCTGGATGTTGCAAAGCACCACCAGTTGGGATTTGGGCCTGACAGACTGCTGTTGGGAGCAAATTTTATTTCGCAAGGTTATTTTGCAGGCTTGCACTTTTGTGCATTCCTGACTCCCTGAGCAATGTTTTGTCCCCAGCGTGCTGCAGACCTGTCCAAATATTTATCTCTGCGGTTTGCCATACCTGAGTCTTAATTTGATTAAGGCCCACTGGGAAGAACAGGCCATATGATCTGCAGAGAATGCAGGAATAATTGGAGGGGAGGGGGAGAAAAACATCATGGTCCCTCGGACACAGGGAGGAAAATGATGCAAGCACAACCTTATGGCATCTTGCATTGCCAATTGAAGTTGGGGAAAAGGAGACCATGTGGTGCTGTTGTACACTCCCCTGGCCACTTTGCGTTATTCAGAAATAACTTTTCAAAAGTCTTTTTTTCCCCCCATGATATGGAGCAATGTATTATTGCTTGCTACTGTCTGAACAGAGAAGAGGTTTAATGTTGGAGGAGAGCATTGGACTGGAAGATAGAAATTCGTTGGGATGGGTAAAGCAGGGTTTCTCAAGCTTGGCACCTTTAAAAGGACTTCAACTCCCAGAATCCCCCAGCCAGCATGCTTTAAGACAGGGGTCTCCAACCTTGGCAACTTTAAGCCTGCAGGACTTCAACTTCCAGAATTCCTCCCCCTCCAGTCATGTTAGCTCAGGAATTCTGGGAGTTGAAGTCCTCCAGACCTAAAGTTGCCAAGGTTGGAGACCTCTGCTTTAAGAGGGGTGGATTTCCAACTCCCAGAATTCTTCCACCTGTATGCATGGTCAACTCCCAGAAGCCTGCTAGCTGGTTAGGGAATTCTGGGAGTTGAAGTCCACCCATCTTAAAATTACCACGCTTGAGAAACCATGGTGTAAAGCTAACAAGATTAATGCCCATGCTTTCTTCTTCCTTTGCATTAGTCCTGGAATGGGTGCCCACCAACATCCGTACCATTGCTGGCACCCTGGTGGGTTACTCCGCCACCTTTGGGCAAATCATCCTTCCTGGTCTGGCTTATGTGCTTCCCGATTGGCGCCAGCTGCAATTCACGGCATCCATGCCGTTCTTCATTTTCTTCATATACTCGTGGTGAGCAAGTAGCATCTTCGCGGAGGCCTTTCCTAAAAACCTGATTGCTAAGTGAATCGCTGCAGTTCTTAAGTTGGCAACACGGTTGAACAGCGAATCTGGCTTCCCCATTGACTTGGCTTGTCCGAAGGTTGCAAAAGGGGATCATGGCTGCTGCAACCGTCATAAATAGGAATCAATTGCCAAGTGCCTGAATTTTGATCCTGTGATAATGGGGATGCTGCAATGGTCGTTGGTGTGAATGGTGTGAAAAACGGTCACCAATCACATTTTTCAGTGCCATGGTCATTTTGAGCAGTTGTAAGTTGAGAATTACCCATATAACTTCTTATTCCTGGTCCTGGGTTCAAATCTCATCCCCTGCCTCAAATTCACGTTTTGGAATTTCCATTCCTGGTTCTGTGCCATTTTGAATGGATGGTTCAGGGGTCCCCAACTTTGTGACTTGATGGCCCAGCCAGGGGGCGGAGGGGAGAGGGGAACTGGGCCACAGGCATGGCACGCTGGCATGCATGTGTGCTAGGGCCACAGCCCGGGGTTTGGGAACCCCTGATCTAGTTTAAGAGTGCTGTTTCTGGTGGAAGAGGTTAGTCTTTCCGAAGTCACCTGATCGGGCTTTTTCACCCAGGTGGTTTGCAGAATCGGCCCGGTGGCTGGTGCTGTCTGGCAAGGCAAACCAGGCGGTCGACGTATTGAAGAAAGTGGCTCAGCTGAATGGGAAGAAAGATGAAGGAGAGAAACTCAACACCGAGGTACGAAGGGTAGATCAAAATCAAATGGAGGTTAGTGGGGTTGATGCTCTTGTTCATCAGATTTGATGGTGGGAACGGAGTCTTTTAGAAATGGGAGGTTTCTGATCTTCAGTTTGAAAGAAACCAGGTTGGGTGATGACGGTTAAGTTCAGGGGTGCCCAACCTTGGTGACTTTAAGACCTGTGGACTTCAACTCCCAGAATCCCCCAAAATGCTGGGGGTTCATGACCACATTGTAGTAAGCAAAAACGGCCGCAAACCTAAAACCAGGGAATAATTAGTCTCAGGGTCTGCCACCCTGTCGACACCCAAGTTTCTAGACCTCATGGTTGCTCTGAGAGCAAGATCTTTTGGGATGTTGGCGGGGGAATTCTGGGAGTTGAAGTCCACAGGTCTTAAAAGTTGCCAAGGTTGGACACTCCTGGTTTAGTCTGAGTGGCCTGTTTACTGAGTCGATCCCTCAGTTTTGAAAGCCAAAAGATTCCTATTTGATGGGATCTACAGGGGTTGACATCGATTTGAGAATCCCAGCTGAACTACTCCTCTGGTGGATCTGGTTCCAGAGCCAAGGTCCTTGTGGGATGGGATAGCAGGGGCTGGTCCTGCCAACGAAATCCAAAAATGCCAGTTCCGTTGGGCCAAATGAGATAGAACCTTGTGAGAAAACACTCCAAAACTTAAGAGAGTCTCTGCTTGTGGCAGACTCGTTTGTCCCCTTTGTNCGTTGGGCCAAATGAGATAGAACCTTGTGAGAAAACACTCCAAAACTTGAGAGAGTCTCTGCTTGTGGCAGACTCGTTTGTCCCCTTTGTTGTTGGGTGTTAGGTCTTGAAATCCAGCATGCAGAAGGAAATGACTTTGGCCCAGTCATCCTACACCTTCGCTTCCTTGGCCCGGACGCCCACGGTACGCCGGATCTCCTGCTGCATTTCCAGTGTGTGGTACGTGTCAACTCGTAAAGCATTACTGGCCTCCTTTTGAGTTGGGGGGGGGGGGGG